>JAOBRG010158765.1:7772-18404 GCA_027574985.1 Umimayanthus nakama | reverse complement strand
TCTCTGTCGGTTCAGCCAAGTATCCATCTCCAGATATATACACTTTACACAGCACTGAACGCGTTTTCTTCATTCAATTTTCTAGGAGTTGCAGAGACAGCTTGAGCAAGCAGTCAGTGACAAAGAAAGAATCAAGCAGTCGTTTTACATCCTTGAGAGAGAACAGAAATCTTTACTTGCTAAACACGAGGTGTGTTTCCTTTGAATGATTGTGTTTGCTTCGTAGAAATTTCGTTATCCCATTACTGTTTTTCGTTAGTTATGGTTAATACATTCTGTAGAAAGTTTTTTTACGGAGAGCTTAAAAGCTTACATTGAATAGTTCTGTTGCAAAACCTTCGCAAACCGTTTGTTTTAATTCAGTAGTCTGTCATTTAATATTTTATTTTGTAACTCTTTTGCCGTTGTTTTGTAGCTTATCTCGGTAGTTAGTTTAGTTGTTGATATAGGTAATGCTTTTATTATTATTATTATTATTATTACTATTTATCTGTGTTAATTTTTGTTATCGTTTGGAATGAATTCCTGGTTAAACGTTTACTTGATGTGATATCAGTGAGAATCTTTCGAAGTACAAAACGAAGACTTATTTGAAAGGGGGCCCTTTCGGTTAGAACTTTGTTGACATACATACGCAGTATTTCGCTTAGTTTGTAAATAAAAGCTGAGACAACTTTAAAAGAACGTTCCCAACACCGAAAACATCTTAACAAAGCGAGTTTTAGTGTTTTGTGACTTCATAATCAAAAGCAATTAACACACATCAGAACACTCACTGACGCATTGCATTTTGTCCTTATATTTCAGGACTACAAGAATCTTGTTCCAGAGCTGACTAGAAAACTGCAAATTGCCAACGAGGAGAAGAGTGTAAGTTGGCACCCTCTGCATCATTCTTCTCTTTTTAACACACGTTCCTCTCCCCCATCCCTCCCCGCCCCGTCATCTTTTGCTACCAATCCCCACCTCTCTTTTACCCCTTTCAAATCTTGCCCTCTCCGCTCCGCTTTTACGAATATTTCATTGTTTAGAGTTTTAGGACTGTACATGTTGTAAAGAGTGGCGTTTTATCGTTGTTAACATTGCTGCCCATACAGCTTCCGCGAACATCGATTCCTTTAAATAATAGGATGTTTGTTGTATAATGCTTTACTTATTGATATCACGAGAGCCAACCACGAAAATGGCGTTAGTTTATGAAAACAATCGTCTGGCTCGTCCTACTTTTATGTTTGTTTTGGGGTTTGTTTTACATCTTCCATGCGAGCTTTTTCGTTCCCAGTTGTCAATGCATCTTTTTAAAAACTCACTTTGATGCAGTAGTTTGCGTAAACTGTTAAGGAGTCCTTAACACTTGACCTTTTTTCTTCTATTTTATTTAGTCTTTTCGTTCTTCTACGTTTTTAACGAATTTTGCTTTTCTGTAGCAAAGATAGAAATATTTTTAAAGAGGTTCGTTATTGCTTATATTTTAGCATCTGAAATGGCCATAATTGTTGACAGTCTTGGTTGTCATTTACGAATCGTTCGTGACAGTGAAACAATAGTGTGTTTACGAATGTCTAAGTAGACACGTGTAAAATATGCAAAGTTTAGTAATTATTTTAGAATTGCAAATTGCTTTTTATTTGGGTTACAAGCAGTAGTCTGTTTTTCCTTCGAGTTCAAATCACAAGGTAAATTCTGCTCTCCGCTTCTCTGAACTCTTACCAGTGACAGGTAAATACCGCGCGCTGTTTTGTGTCAGAAATGTTCTGAACTTTATCTTTTGTAACAGCTTTCTAATCAGAGCGTTCGAAAGATTCGTTTTTGCCCTTTGCTATATTTTGTTGTGTACAAGCAATAAGCAATAACTAATTAGCTGTACAACACTAGTGCTTTACCTGCTGTGGATTTCCTGTAGGCTTTCTTGTTGCATAGGCTCCTTAGTTGCTCAGGCCTTTTTCGTTCTCGGTAGGCTTTCTTTGTTGGTTTGCTCAGAGACGTTTCAGACAAGCTATTGTAAAGATAGCAAAAGTTAATTAGTTGAGACACACCAGTGACTGTGTTTACCTCCGAACTACAACAAGAAACAAACAGTACAAAGCGACAAGGTGGGGGAGAATTCAGCTTAGTAAAACGTGGAAAGAATATTTGCTAATTGAGCTCTCAAACATTCTCTGGCTCTTTTCCTTTCAGTATAAAGAATACTGCTTTCGCAAAGAATCCTGGATTGTGTAATTTAATATATTAAAATACTAAATTTATGTAATAACTGCAACTGTTACTCTGAGTTTTAGAGACACAATTTTGGTAGATTTACGTCTGCATTGCCATTTTCTATCGGTCAATGGAGATAAGATGCGATTTTGTTAAAAGATTTAATTCAAAGCGGGTAGAACATGCACAATTAAGCCAATTCTAAAACAGTTCAAGTAACTTTGACTACTGACTTGGAACACATTGTTAGCGTATACAGTTGGAGTGATTGTTTTCGTATGGTAGTGGCACTTGTTTGTGGCTCTATTTTTCTACTAGAAACTTTTTATTGTATAGTAAAACAAATCAGATCAGAGCGAAGAACCACACAGTACCAAACTTGTATCAAAAACTGAGAGTTACCGCTGACTAATAACCCAATCGTCTTCAAGCTTTTATAACCGAGCGTGTTGTTTCGTTGTTATTGTGTTGCTTAGTCCTTAGTACCAAGAAGTCAGAGATAAAAAAATAAACGCAATACTGAGGCATATAATTATGAAAGCATTTCTAACAAATCAAAATTTAGTTTAGTGTTAGTTGGGGCTTACTTCTAGGGTTATTGTCCTAGAATCAAATCGACTCGGAACTTAGTACCATAAAACAAGAAAACAAAGGTTCAATTCAAAACTCTATATAATTATGATCAGTATTTCTTCGTCCAGTGACTTTTATATATATATATATCTATATATCATTTTGTTGAAAAAAAAATAGGAGAAGGAATGCAATGTAGAAGATTTAAGATGGGAGAAGATTTTCTCCAAACCTTTGAGAGTAGCTTGTTATCACTACTTGTATATAGCGTTGGTTACTCCTGGTAATGTACACACGGATAATGTAGGTTTACACTGTTACAAGTTAACATAATATGGAAGATAAGTTACCAGTTTTGCCAATACAAATATGTCTCACTACTGCTACCTTAGGAAGGCCAACGTTTAGTTTAAAAACTAGTAAAAAAGGGTTAGTTAAAGTATTGTCACATGCCTGCACTTTTGATAGAATTTAAGTCAGTAATTTGAGATAGAAATGCTCGTGTTCCCTGCAGCACCAGGAAGTTGAGATCGAGGAGCTGTTCAAGGCACAGGACGATTTGCAAGCCAAATACAACGATGAACTGAGGGAAAAGAAGGTGGGTTGTGGCTGTTTTTGTGTCTAATAGTTATTAACGCTTTCCCTGTTAATCTTGCTAAGACATAGAAGATACTCAGGTGAAACAGTTATGTATGTGCACGGCTAACTCATGTGTGTGTGTAAGTATGATATCGTTGGTTTTGGGTCAAGAAATTATGTGTTGGAAAACAGAAAAAAAGAAATGTATTTCCCGACCATAAATCTTAAAAGAAATTGAACAGAAATCATTCTTGCAACACGCGAAAAATGGAGAAATAACCTCTGAAGAAATGTCAAAACCGTGTTCAGCACATAATATAACTTAAGAACGAGGCTGAAGCCCGATCTCTTATCTGGTGATTTTGATAAGGCAGACACCGTTTTGCCAAGCAGATATGCACACAGATTACGCGCGAGAATGGCGCGAGGGGCTAAAACTAGTTACACAACCAGCTTGACCAGTGTGAATTTTCACGCATGCTGAACAGGATTTGAAAAGACAAGTTTGTTCAGGGCTTTTTTTTTCTTTTCTCCCTTTTTCGCTTTCCAGGAAAACCCTTTTTTATCAGGGTCCTCTGGCACCAAGCAAATGAGCAAGCCAACAGGTCATTTCACTGTCTACAGATAATTAAAACTGTTGAACAATTGTCTTAAGAGTAACGTTGCAATAAATAAGTACCCCTCCCCTCTACCAGCATGTCACGAAACAAGCCAATTGTCTGTCGTCCCTATACTGGCTTATCTAACATGCTTGGGAATACACAAATTCTTGGTCGGCGGTTACAAACAATATTCATTTTTACTCGGGCTGAAGGCACTGAGTGGAAGTTTGGGCTCCGTTCTTGATCACATTTTATAGCTGATTCAAGGAAAATGTTCAGACTTTACGCAGATAACTGAAGAACTGATATTTTTGTCCAGAGGCATAAAACTTGGCGGTAGTTAATATTCAAGCCTTTTTCCATGAAAAGTCTTTGTTTACTCATCTGACAAAGCTTACCTTAGCTTCAATGAGAAACCTGTCAACTGCAGGTAGAGATTTCATGATGGTGCACTTTTTGTCCAGGAACATAAAATTTGGCAGTGTGTGTGTGTGTTGGTGGGTGGGGCTTTAAGGTGCCAATTATTTGGCTTGATCCATCTAATGTTAGTAGTGGGGAGGGGTATAGGATTCCAACTATTTGGCTTGCTCCATCACATAATAGCAATGGGGAGGGGTACTAGGGTCCAATCTATTGGGCTTGCTCTATGACATGCTTGGGGTAATGGGTTCTACTCAAAGGGTTTCCCCACCACATGTTAGTGCTGAGACTCGTTTTGTTTTAACAGGAAGTGACCGAGTTCGCAGAACAGCTTCAGGAGGAGCTCGATGATCTACACACGCAGTACGAGGCAATCTCAAAGGAACACGTGGTAAGCGACTCAAAGGGGCGATAAAACGTTCTTCTGTGATGTTTGGGCGAAAATTATTCTCCCGTGATGCTTAACACAAAAATTAAGCTGTTTCGTTAATTTTTTGTCGACGCTAATACTGGATAGTGTTTAGTATTTAGCTCTGTGCGTTTGCAAAAAAAGAATGAGCTTGGAATAAGCATTTATCTGGAACTGTTCCATAGTAATACTAATCAGTAGACACAGTTTGTGTCTTGAGTTGTGATAAGTCATAAACACGGTATGTTGAGCCCTAACCAGTCACAAACACGATGTAATGAATCAGTCTGGACATTTACAAAAACGTGGAACATCACTTTATCCTCGTGTATAATTACTTACTAGTGCTGTAAATCCTGCGAAAGGTTTTTTGTGACAGCTACTGATTGGTCAGTTCTCTCGCTATGTTACTATGGGACTGTCATGTGATTCGAAATACTTTCGGTTTATCTGATTGGCTAGTTGGACACCAGTAAAGATGGAGGCACAGTAGCTTACGCCCAGAATTAAAGCTGCATTGAGAAAGTTAATTTGCATATGTTCGAATGAATCGATTGAAATTGAGTAAAGGATGCTTTAGTATTGTATGGTCATATCAAATACTGTTTAACTTTGGTAAATGTTGGAGAGGTGCGGTGGTGGTGGTCGGGGCGAGGCAAGGCGGGTTGAGAAGTTCTCCGTTGTAAAGTGCCAAAATTATACAATTAGGAAGCTTACGATAAGACAACGGTTTGCTCCACGACGGCAGACATGGCAGTGGGTGGACTGGATCGGGTACGTCGGTTTTCGCGCCATTTTCGAACGTTACGAGCTCGCGCACACGGTATGGACGTTTTGGCGGGAACAGCACGAACAAACTGCCGTTGCTCAGTTCGTTCACGGCTAAATTCTTATTCTCAGAATCTGTTCGGATCTTTTTGACAAAAGGAATGAACTGCGTAGTATAAAAAAGGTATTTTTGATATAAACCGCGCGAAAAGCTGTCAAAACCGAGTTTCCAAATAAGAAAATAAAGGAATAACACCTTCGTTTTCTGTGAGACGACACTAGAGCAGTGTTGCAGTTGCCGCCGAGGCTCGACGGATAAATGAAAAAGCTTGGTAGCCCGACATTTATTGTTTTACATCCGCTTGCCGTTCCCAAGCTCAGCCGTCGTCTCATCGTAAGCTCTCTATTATCTACCGGGTGCGAGTTTAAGTCCTATAAATGACAAAATAGGACAAAGTAATTGTAGTTGTTAGGCAGAAGC
Organism: Umimayanthus nakama; assembly: GCA_027574985.1. Classification (NCBI taxonomy): domain Eukaryota; kingdom Metazoa; phylum Cnidaria; class Anthozoa; order Zoantharia; family Parazoanthidae; genus Umimayanthus; species Umimayanthus nakama. The sequence goes on along the minus strand of JAOBRG010158765.1, from coordinate 12,373 downwards.
TAAGTAGCCTAAATAATTAATCAAGGGTTTTATATTGAGGCATAAAAGAAAATTTGTAAGCCAGAAAAGCAACCGTATTTAGCTCCCTGGTCTAGATTCTGTTGTTGCTGTTGTTGTCATTTTCGGTATACAGAGTTTGTACGCTTCCTCGGAAGTCCCGGACTGCGTCAAATCGCAAGAAACTCGTGGAACCTTCGGCAGGCTTTTGGTAGACTTCAACAAAATTGAAAAAGAATTCCTGATTTTTAAGCCCATTTTCCCTTCCCCTCCTTTATGTTTTGAATATTATATGCAAACAATTAAACTTTCTGATGACTTTAGCCAGGCAAAACCTTCATGCTTTTATTTTGTTGTGATTTAAAATATCTCCTGGAAAATTCCTGAATAAAATCTAAAAGATATTTATGGAAAGTCCTAGGTATGTGTACGAACGTTTTTATATATGCTTTTGTGTAATACTGAGTTTGTTGATTTCCAGGTGCTATCGGAGCGGCTGACAGACCTCCATTCAGACCAGCTGTCTGACGAGTCCTATCGCTATCAACAGATAACTGAACTGCAGGAACTCAACTGTCATTTGCAGGAGGTGAGCCTCTCGTCACTGGGTTCAAAAAGTCAGCAAATTTGCGAGTTTACACCAAGGGTGGTGAATTGTTTTGGTTGCCAATTAAATTAAGTGGAGGGTTGGCACCGTGGTTAAGATCTCTGCCTCTCAATCCTGAGGTCCCAGTTCGATTCTCGGCCTGCTCGAGGGTTGAATATTTGGGTGGCCTTCTTTCCCGCTGAAGTTCACCCAGCTTTCCATCCTTCCTCATAGTCGGGGTCGACAAAATGAATGCCAGCATACATAAACCGCTTTGAAGCGGCTGCCACTTGCGCCTATATGATATGCTTCCGGTCCGCTGGGGGTAAAGTACATGTAAAGTGCCTTTTGGCATGTCACATGGAAAAGGCGCTATATAAATGCACCACTTAGCTTTAGTTTACTTTTGGAGTAATCAGAATCAAAGTTTTCACTCACAATTCCGGATTCGTTTTGATCGCCAATTCCTTTATAGTTCATGAAAAAGACCATCGGCCGATTCGCTCCAAAACATGTTTAACGCAGTTCCGATGGTTGATCCTACATAACCCTGAATCTGGTGGCTTTAAGAGCAGCCGCCTTTTCGTTTAAATGTGTTGGTTCACAATAATATTAGCCACTGACACTAATAGGCATCTCTTTAGACTCTAAGGCAGTTTTGGAATATAACCGCTATTTAAAGCAAATATTACTGTTAGTTCTATTATAGTAGAAAACCTTACTGATAGCTTTGGTATTGGTTTTGACACCGTCATCATGGCTTATAAGTAAATATGTTTGGTTATCCGTACATAGACGGATTGCCGTTGATTATTGCACACAAGACAAGAAAACGATCTGTGATTAACAATAGAACGTAGTTTGGTTATACTGCCTACTCTTTCTATCATTTTCTCTTTGTGTTGAAGGGAGTAAAAACTTCCCACTAGAAATAAAGCCCTTCCCAACTCTTACATGTAATACGTACAGTTTGATGTTAGGCGTAACTATGTGGTTTGGACATGGAAACTATTATTCGCTGTGTTTTCTGCGATTTAAAGTTTCGTTAGTATTTTTGTCTTTGTGCATGTATCGTTTCACCTTTGTTTGTCATTGTGTTTGTGTTTGTGTATTAAGGATTTGGAGCTTCAAGCTTTGAGTTTTGCGTACACCATTTTTTAGGATAACCGCAACTTGAACACGTCGTTTGAAGAAAAGGACAAAGAATTGTCGGAAACTCTAGAACAGCTTCGGACTTCAAGCGAGGAGCTCTTCAAAGCGAGCTCGAACATTGATGAGCTGAAAAAGCTGCTTGAAACAAAGGAGAACGAAATTACTGAATTAAAGAGAATTTTGGAAACATCGCAACAGGAGGAAGACAACCTACATAAATCAGTCAGGTCAGTGAATGATGCTGTCGATGGACTTAGCCGGGAGAAAGAAGCGTTAGCCACCTCAGTGGAAGCACTTAACAAGACCGTAGACGAAAAGGATGCAGAACTAGTACGGCTGAGGTCAGACTGTGAACAGCACAAGAATCACATTGAGTCGCTGAAGCAAAGTTATCAATCCTTGACGGACAAATTTCAAGGTGCGGAAGAAGATTTGAAAGAATCGGCTTCTCGGCTTGAATCCACTAACGACAAATTGTCTCGGGCCTCGTCTGAATTAGAGCAGCTGAGAACAGCTCTGAACTCAAAGGATAAGGAACTTAGTGATCTTGGTGAAAAGACTGAAGAATTGAAAAGAGAAAAAGACAAGCTGCATCAATCAACTGGTGACATAACTGTTCTTAACGAAGAGAAAGAAACACTTTTAAGCAAAGTTGAGCTGTTGTCCAAATCTTCGGAAGAGAAAAACAAGGAAATAGACGAACTCAAATCAGGTGTTGAACTGCATAAAAGACAGATTGAGACATTCCAGGAGATTTCTAATTCTTTGACTGAGAAGTTAGAGGCGAAGGAGGAAGATTTGAGGAAAACACTGAAGACAACCACTCAACTCGAACGACAGTTAGTAGACTCCCGGGAAGAGGTGAAATTGCTAGGCGAAAAGTTGAAGCAAAACGAGCAGGCAACGGCCTTATCGAATGAAGCGTTAACTCAACTGAATCAGGAGTTAGAAAGTTTGAAGTGTAGTAACAAGAAACTAGTCGAGGATAGCGAAGTAAAAGATAAAGAACTGATAACGAAAAAAGAGACTCTAACAAAATACGAGAAGGATCTTGAGAATTACCAACTGGTTATCAATAACTTGAATGAAAAAGTTCAACATTCTGAGCATGAATGTAACACTTCTAGAGAACAATCAAATAAATTTAAATTTGAATTGGAGCGGTTAGAAGCAGAGCTCAGTACAGCGAGGGAAACAATGGATTCACAAGGCAAAGGTTCGACTCAGCTGGAGGAAAAGCTTCAAGAGAAACTACAAATAATTGAAAGTTTAAAAGCCGAAGGAACTGCGCTGCAAGAGAGTGCTCAGCTACATGAAGTGGAACTCGAAAGGTTCCAGTCTAAGTGCGCTGAACAAGAAAACACGATAGAAAATCTTCTGCAAGAATTAGACTCGAATAAAAACTCTGTGGAAGATCTTAAAGCACAACTAGAGCAACAAGGTGAAGAAGTCAGTAAGTTTAAAGAATTAACTAAAATTGTGGAACAGAAAGACCAAGATATTCAGCTTCTTAAATTGGAAGTTACACGGTTAAATGAAAGTTTAACTGAAACCATTGAGCTGAAAGATTCGGAGCTTGAGAAAGTGATAACAGAAAACGAAAGCGCTGCCGAAGCTCTTCATGGTCACGTGTCTTCTTTAAATGAAAACATCCAACAGAGGGAAGAAGAATTGCGAAAAGCTCAGGATTTAGCGGAACAAAGACTGCACCAAATCCAAAATCTTGAAGCAAACGTTCAATCCATAAATGAAGTTGTAGAAGCGAAGACTGTTGCGTTAAAGGAGCTGGAAGTCCAATTAAGTTCCAGACAGGTTGAGTCTGAAAACTTGCAAAGTACAATGAAGAGTTTGGGTGAAAAAGAGGAGGAAGCCAGCAGGATGATGGGAGAGGTAGACACGCTAAAACAGGAGCTTCAGGAAACACAAGACAAGTGTGGTGAGTTATTTACTGTTGCTCGTAGTATATGATATTATATGGCTGACTGATTTCGCATTCTATGATTGGTCCATTTCAGGTCCGTTAAGTAGCCGTACGGACCTCTAGCTCTCGATCACTATTCAAAACCGGAATAATCATTAGAGCCGGATAATAAACATCTTATTAGCCTCGTTTGCTCAGTATGTACGGCAAGTTGTGGATCCTCGTTTTTACTTTCCTTGTTTTTACGGCCAGCGCGCTTCGGGCTTGGGCCATAAAAGGAAGGAAAAAACTCGGTCCATAACTTGCCGCACGGACCTCGCATTCGGCCAATAAGAGGTTTATACTGGTGATGACGTTTTTCCTTTCTTACCCTTTTTTGTTCCGGCCAGTTAAATAGAAAGGTCGAAGGAGCGCGCTTACATTTTTCCCGCCAAAACTCTCGAAACTCCCGCACTTTAGCCTAACGGAGCAGAAGAACTGAGCGGCTCTGAACCAAGATCAATCCATGCAGAAGGCGGCTGTAAACTCGGATTGTAGTTATTTTCCTGTTATGAATTAAATATTTAGGAATACAGAATAACAAATTGGTTTTTTAAAAAAATAGCAGAAGTGATTAGCCAAAGGTCCGCGCTCATATACTGCTCCCCTAATATCAAAAGCCGTGTTTACACAGTACAAGCTAACCTGGGTTCGACCCAAGTTATTTGTACTATCTGTAAACACTACTTACCTAGGTTTAATCCAATTCAATGTCTTTCTTGTTTAAAATAAATCTATACAAATACATTCCTCTGGCCTGCATGTAGTAAGTTCTAACCTAGGAAGGACAGAAGATTACAATAACTAAAAACAAAAAATTTATTAGTGGGAAAAATAGTTATTACATGATAACGCTTTCAACCCGGTTAGTTCGTCGCGTAAACACTGCTAATCCGGGTTCGAACC
>JAOBRG010158654.1:0-18407 GCA_027574985.1 Umimayanthus nakama | reverse complement strand
AAGTCGCGATCGCGAGTTAGCTAAGTCGCGATTTAAAAAAAAGGTGGAATTTAGAATGTCCTCTATGGGCCACCGTACGTGTGCTTGTCAAATTTGCAGTTTTTAAATTTTGATTTTCATTTGATTTAACAGCAGTGTGTAAGTATAAAGTTATGATTATAATGGAATTAATCGTGATTTGCTCGTTAGTACTAAGCCGTACAAGTGAGCTTATTGCAGAAGGGTCTGGACTAAGTTCAAAGAAATCATATCACCGGGTCGTTTTGGACTTCTAATCCGCCCTTTTCAATCTAAAACAACAGCTTATTCGGAGCAAATATCATAAAATAATTTTTGCAAAAGAGGGGCGAAAACCTCAAATCTGTAAAAGAGGTGTTTTAATATGTTTTCCTTCATGAACATTTTCCAAAAATATCGACGAAAGGAATGATCCCCCGGCCAAATCGGCCCACCCCTGACTCGACTAAACATTGTATAGTTCTGGTGCAATCACTGAGAAAATACAATCCTATCATATCAAGTAATGTCGGTAATAGTATCTGAAAAGGAACAAGTATTAAAGAAGAAACAAAAAATGACAGATATCCGTCAGCTTACATCTAGACGATAAGCTAATTGCTTCACGACCCACGCGAGCTCACACCCAAACACACCCTCGCTCTGGCACTTTATAGGACCGAGCAGTCTGCAGTGACAGTCAAGGAGAACTTTAGGAGCAGAGAGATTTCCAAGAGAACAGATAAAGATCTTGACACTAAGGATATGTCAGTTCGAATCCAATATAAACGGTTTATCTGCCGTTTGATCTGCAATTGAGGGAAGGGTGGGGAGGGCGTGGGATACCTGACTTTTGCAAAGTGACGGACCACTCAACTGGCGGAAATCGCTTGTCAACTAATAGAAACTAATGGAATGACAGCTAATGTAATGTTCATATTACGGACTTTTCATAACGTCAAAAGGACCTAAATAGTTTTCAGAGTGTTTTTTGACCTTGTTGACGGTTTTTGCGAGACATACTTACCACACCCTCGCACTTGCATGCAATAGAACCGAGAAGACTGTGGTGTTAACCATTGGAGCAGTAAGAAAAGAAAAGGATCTTGATCATGATAAATAGAAACCCTGTCCATTGCACAATAAATGGTTTCTCTGTTGTTTGATTTGCAATGCACGGAGGGATAGAAGGGTGTGGAATGTCTGATTTTTGTAACCTGACGGACCACTAAACTGCACGCCGGGAATTTGGCTGAAACAACTTCGAAACCAATTGAAACTATTTGAATCATCTGAACATCGTGTTTGAAGGGGAACATTAGGGGGGTTCTGTATACAGCAACACCGTAAAAATTAACAAAGTAATAAATAGGTAAATAAATAAATAGATAAATAAATAAATAAATAAACGAATTCATGCATAAATAAATAAAATAAAATAAATAAACAAACGAACAAATAAATAAAACACTGCAAACCCCGATATCGCCCTCTGTTAGTTTACTTTAACCCTAACGAATGGGCCAAAACATGTTTTGATATTTTCGACTTTGTTGAACAGTTTTGCAAGATGTGATTATAATAAGTGCGGCAAGTCGCAGAAATATGAAAGTCAATTTAATCATTGCTCTGTTATTAGTCAAGTTCTCCACAACAAACGAAACTACCGTAACCTTGTCGTTAGTCACTAAATGGGAAACTACCCTGTCCATCCTTAGGCAAGAACTCCCACACCTGCGATAGTTACCCTGAGCAGCTTGTTGTGACACAGTACATAAGTCACGAGTCATTGACTAACAACGATGTGCTGAATGGGTTAACTTTCATATTTTGGATAGAAGTGTCACACAAACTTCATTGACCTCGTCCCCGTCAACTCCTCAGCTCGTTTGGCAACTTCGTTTCCAGGGTTTTCTCATACCCGACCTCCGAACCCTGGGAACAAGGTTGCTCGTTTGGTCGACACAAGCTTTGCCGACCGCAATCTTGAAAAAGAAGCGCTGAGTAACCGGGAAAGAAGCGGCCCAGTCACTCGGTTAGGGTAGTTTATTTCCATTTTGCGAAAGAGTTCAGGTTTTGGGGGGTAACAATCAGGTTTTGGGGGGTAACAAAACCAAGTTTGATTTATACCAAATATTTCGTGAAACACTAGCTGCAAATTTTGCTTCATGCAAGCGACCTTCTCAAATAGCAAAGCCAGTTAAAAAAAGAGTGATTCACTGACTACAGTATATACTTAGCTTCCGCTTTACATCATAACAATGAACCTATTAAATACCCTACTGGGACAATGGTTTGCAACTGAAAAATGTACAAAATACCTCGGCTTTAACATTACAAAAACAGATTATGCGTTTTATGCGCCAATGTTTCAGTATAGCAGCATAAACGCAAATTTGTATTGAGGCCGCTGATAAAGCCCCACTCCAACTATAAAAATAGATTAGTATACGAAATTCAGAGTGGAAGTCTGATTCCATGCCATTTTCTCTTACCTAACCTGCACAAATTTGAAGCTTCATTATTGTTTTTTTTTGTTTTAGAGATCTATTTTAGACAACATGATTTGATTGTTAAAGCGAATTTCTTTTATTCCACAGCTGTCAAAACAATTACGAATAACAAGTATAAAAAACTGCTACAGCAAATCCGTACATGCACCGTGTTCATAAAGCCAGGAGCGAGCATGGAGTCGAAGCCTCGACCCCATCCTCGCTCTAGGCTTTATGAATACGGCGTATTGTTGTTCTCAAAAGCGGCTAGGTACTCATGATCACTATTTTCATGTTCCATGCAGGTTCTTCACAAACCAACAAGAAAGAACAAGAACAAGAACAACTTATTTCCACTTAGTTTGTCTGGTTACATTTGACAAATACTGTAGAAATTCAAAAAGTGGATGGACACCCGAAATAACTTTGAAAGCTAATCTAGTCAGGTGCCGATTACGTTGGAGGTTAAGTATAGTATACATAATTGTCATTATTAAATACCAGACACTGGATAATGAATTTCCGGTAATTTTATTGGTTTTCTACTCACAGCATAAATCCTATTTACTCTAATTTGTCCAAATATGTGAAATGGCAGTTTTATATAGAAAAATTTTTTACACAAGAAGGCCGAAAACTCGAGTCTTTTGAAAACAAAGTTTGAGATATTTATTATCCGCACCTCGTCCGCTATCTGTCCCACCAGGACACACACACACAACCCCAAATAAAACACAGAAAAATAACTAGAAAAATTAAAAATAGCTGACTGCATGAGTAATTAAGTATATGTTACAAAATAGGAAACTGAGGAATAAAGATTAAATGCTTAATCTCAGTTACTGTCAGTCAAAGCTAGAGTAGCAAAAGAGCAGTTTCGCTTTAAGTTCCCGTTTGAAGCAGCGGAAACTTAAAGACTTTATCGATTCATCAATTTCATTCCAATCTTTTGGACCATAAAAGCCAACCCTTTCCCTCTATATCATGCATCTTACACCAAAGCATGACTTGGTACTAACAGTTATCTTGCTATGTGCATGTCTTTCACAGGCCATCAAGAAAGCCAACACTTTCCCCCTTTATCACCTCGCACCAAAGGGGCAACTAGGTGCTAACAATTACCTTGTTTTATGCATGTCTTTCACAAACCATAAAGAAAGCCGACCCTTTCTCCTATATCACCTCGCACTAAAGGGCGGCTAGGTGCTAACAATTCTCGTGTTCGATGTTTGTACTTCCAACCCCATCAAGAAAACCAATTCTTGTCATCATTTCAAAAAATGGTTTTTATGAAGTTCTAAAACTTGCAACGACAAACATCAATGGAAAGTAAGTTGGCAAATTTGAGCTCCCAAGTTTCTGAGGCCAGGGTGAACCGTCGAACTTCACAAGTGTCCGAATCTAATGCTAATGAGTGTGTTTTCTATTTTTCTACCTCTTTTGCATTAGATTCGGCACACGTGGAGTTTGACGTTTAACCCGGGCCTAAAGTACGTTTCCACTCTACCAACTTCTCTCTTTCTTCCCCCCTCCCCTTTATTTTAGTTAATTAAGTTGTTGAAAACAATCAAATTGTCAGAACATAGCTGGAAGAGGAATGGTCCCCAGACCACGTCAACCAAAACTTTGTATCTTGGAACAACAACGCTAAAGACCTCCCTCAAATGTCAAATTATGAGAACAAGTTTGTTCGAAAGTACATCATAGGAACAGCCAGAAATTTAGTACAAACACGGCGCGGCGCCCACGAAAATAGCTATATATGGCTACGTAGCTCTTGTCGCTCTTTGCCTTGGAGGACGGTTGTGTAGGGGAATGACGTTCCCCTTTAACAGCCTTCTTTGCTTATTAACCATAATGTGAAAGGGTTAGGGCAGGAGGGAGAGAGAGAGGGAGGACGGGGAGAGGGGAAGGGTGGGCTAAAGTCCCCGCTAATAACCTAATTCATTTAATGTTTGCAGCCTTTAAACTTGGTCACAACGGAAAATACTGCAACTTTCGTGTATATCTATACTTTCATACTCATTCGTTTTCCGTAATTTCCCAACAACAGTTGTTAAAGTGTTAATTTTGAGTACGTTGGTATCAGTGAACCGTTAGCTTAGTCGGCAGGGCGTGATGCTTATAACGTTAATGTCATGAGAGCAAGACTTATACGGACCAGATGTTAGCTTTTGTGGATTATTTTCTGTTTTTAAGTAGTTTGCTTAAAAAATGTTAAAATGTTTTAAATTTGGAGTCAGTACGGTTGTATGAAATGTCCGTTAGTACAGCCGTCAGAGCGTGGTGCTAATATCATGAGATTGAGACTTATACGAACCAGATTTCAATTTTTGTGTGGATTGCTTCCTTTTTTAAGCAGTTTTCCTGAAACAATTGTTAAAATGATAACTTGAGGAACGTTTGTATCGATAGTCCGTTTGCTCAGTTGGCAGAGAGTGGTGCTAGCAACGCTAAGGTTTTTTTTTAAAAAGTTCGAGGCTCATACGGACCAGAATTCACGTCTTAATTTATGTAGATTACTACCTGTTTTAGAGCAGTTTGATTATATTGTTCAAGAAAACGTCAATTTGAAATACCTTTGTATGAATGGTTTTGTAGCCCGGTCGGCAAAGCGTGGTGCTAATAACGGTGAGTTGTAAAGTGAGTGACTGAGTTCATCTTTTCAAAGTATATTTTCGGAGAAAGCTATATGCTTAAAGCACTTTTTCCTACATTTTTATAAGCACCTAGTGCTGTTTATTTCATCTTGTGAATTTGAGAAGAGAGTTTTTAGATAAATGTTCCCAGATCTCTGCATCATCTAATTTTTCCACTTAATGTAGTGATATAACGTTGTTTAGTAATAAAGTTCTTTCAACACAAACAAAGCGACGATTTTACTTTGTTTTCGGAGTTCAAAAACAGGATGAACAGAGCAGCTTTGAGTATTTTTTCTTTACCAAAAATCTTGATTTAGTTTCCTTGTGGCGGTAACTTTGATAAAAAAGTGCCCAAATTTTCCATCGGAGACTCCACCTACACATTAACAAATGAGTTATTCACTACTACTTGGGATTCAGTGTCGTCAACCTTGCAAACCCTTCATGCACAAGCAAACTTAAACAAAACAAGAGTTTTATTTTATTCACGCTTTTATGTATTACCGAAACTACGTTCCAAAGACGTATATTCTAAATGCTTTTTGCAAAGCTTAGTAAGGTTTAGCAACTTCTGCTTCAAGCTGCTATGGATGATAAACAACTAAATTAGTATTACCAGAAATTACTGAAACTGTTACGTACATCCGATCGACGCTAGTAAATGACAGTTTCGAACAAAATTTAGGATTTATTTTCAATGACTTTAAACAGGAAGTTCTAAATCAGGCCTACATTGCATTTGAAATGCTTTTTGTTTTAAGATCATCTAAAGTTGTTTGTTTCCTCTTGCCGGGATGTCAAGGAAAAGATTTCTAGAGGAAAGTTTCCTCATCTCCCAAAAATCTCTGCACTAACTAAGTTTCCACTTAATTTAGCGATTCAATTGTTATTTAGCAATAAATTCCTTTAGAACCCATGCTAAACGACAAACAAAATGACCGTTGTTTTTACATTCGGACAAAAAGATAAATTTAGTGCAATTTCAGAAGGTAAGAACAGAGCAACAGTAACTGTTTCTAGACCTCAAATCTGAATAGGTATTCTTTGGGTAATCGTAACGCCAATTCTTGGAAAAGCTCTCTTGTTTCGCACTGGAAGTATTGCTTTGAACAAAACTGTTTTTTAAGCGTTAGCGAGTAAGGGTTTGATACACAAAGGTTGATATGGTATTTTTCCCCTTTTGGGTTTGATGTATAGTTGATGTTTCGAGCGTTCATTGGAGCAGACTAAGGAATTGTGGGGAATCGGTGTCTAAATAATTGGCAATTAATTTATGCAGATCGAAAAGTCAAGTTTTACCCATTGTTTGAACTCAGCAGCATCTAGTTAATTGGTCAAAATTATGTTTGAAACTATGTGAGTGAAAATCGTGCATTGATTCCGTTGGGAGCCAGGTCCGGAGTTTGAAAATGAGTCTCGGTTCCTTCCTTTTTCGAGTTTCATTGTTCTCTAGGTTCCAGACTTCCATGTGTTTGTGTGAAGTTGCCTGGGACTATAATAAATGTCTAGTCACGGATTTAGACAGGTCCGATCCTTTGTTTTTCACATCAAGTAAATGTTTGCGAAAGCGGTCACCTAATTTGCGGCCAGATATTTTATTTTCCCCATTTGAGAAAATCCATTTTTGGTTAAAATTGTCAGGCATATAGAAATCTTTCCACAACCATTCCTCCGTAGTCGTTTCTTGTGTCATTTCGACGAAAACTTGTTATGAGTGATGGCAGATGTGGGTTAACTATGTTGTTCTATGCATGTGTAAAGTGAAAGCAATTCGATCGGTTCTCATGGCCGCGGAATTATCGAGTAATTAGGAGAGGGAAGAGAAAAAAACGAAGAGGAAACGCCTGCCAAAACTCGGCGATGACTTGGGACGCGTCGTGTCACCTCTGGGGCTTGTCATGGGACACTGCGTCCTGCAGGAATTAATTGCGCACGAAAGGAACACGCATGGGGAAGACTCATAAACCACAAAGTGGAGGAAAGCTAACATGAGCGAAGGAGTTGCGTCCGTCCTCGAACCAAAAAAAGAAGTCCAGAAATGCGCGATATTCATTCAGTAAAACACCAACGTGCACTTTAGGACACCGACAGATAACGAAGAATGTACAAGAAAAAGAATATGGCCATAGAATCCGAAATTGAGACATAAAAAATATGCGAAGAAAATATTTTATTGTCGATTTTTAGCAGGCATGTCCTTTTTATCTTCCCAAGCCTTATCTCGCGCCTCGCTCGGCTCGCGTCTTCGCCGCTCGTTTACTCCGAGATTGTATTACCCCGGAAATTTATTACTCCGAGCTCGAACAATCGGAGATGCCTGCGGAGGATGCTTATAATGCCAAAGGAAATTTATTCATTGCAAGGGGAAAACTTTCAGTTGTAAAAAGAATCTACAATAGGTTTTTTGAATAAAGGCACTACTCAAACTTTACATTTGGTAGAATCGCTAGAGAGTTGGTCGGCAAAATCACTTTTAAGAGGAGTCTGTTTTCTATTTTCAATTTAGATTTTTTATTAGTATTTTTAATTAGCTAGACACCTAGTTCTAAACTAAGTCTCTATTCCTAATCTATTTTTACCACTTAGTTTTTTACTGTAAGTACTTTAGTCTCTACTTGTGGGATCTTAGTGAAAAGGACCCTCAGTGACGAATCTTCAGTTTCCATGCATTAAAGAAAAACTGTTATCACGGTTATAATCTTCTATTCATACAATAACGATTACAGTGGAACAGCTCTAGAATATCTTCCTAATTCGGTGAGACAATGCATAGAAATCACTCATACACTATCCGGACTAACAAACCAAGTTTCCTTCACTCCTCAGTTTCCATCGATCACATCGAAGTTGACATATAACTCGTCATTGTACACATCAAGGTTGATGTAGTTCTGGAAAGAGAGAAAGAAAAAAACTTCCTTAGAAACTAAAGCCTAGTTTCCATACAATCGCTCACAATCGACGGATCGCTGCAGTAAGTCACTGAGGTGTAGAACCGTTGACGATTGCCGATAATCGCCCGATCGCTGCCTAAAGCTTTAACACACTCCGGCTGTCCCAAATGTAACACTTGATACTAGAACAACGTAACAACATCGTGCGTGTCGCTGGACAATAATGTGACACAGAATAAGGTAAAGGGAGGGGAGGGTAGGGGCAAGACAGCTTGTCTTATTTAGTCATTCCGTGTTCAGTACTATTGTCTGGAAACACAACCAACACTGTGTTATCGATTTGGGAAATGTATATAATTCGAAGAGTTAAGCAGCAATTTTCAAGTATGGTGTGCGTTTAGTTTATGGTGTTCTTTTGCCAAATCTTTCAACCCGATTGCTTGGTTCTTTTACTGTTTTATACTACACGTGGATGCACTTTTCTATGCACGAGTGACAATGATTTGAAGTATGCCTTTTGCCGGTTAAATTTATTGAAGTATATTTGAAAACAATATTTAAAACAATTTTATACATAGTAGGTTTATACTAAAGCAGTTAGAAAACTCATTATTGTTTTCGATGAGTGATAGTCAACAGGATTTCGTCTCGTTGGCTATGTTATAAACTTATATACTTAACAGACGTTAGCTCGTATTATTAATGTCCAACAAAGTAGTCATTCAACCAATCAGAGCGCACTCTATGTTGCATCTATTTTCAGACAAAAAGGAGTTGAGAACAAATGATTTCCCGTACGTTCATGATCATTTTCTCCTTTTCTGCACTACAGTTTAACTACATGGACCCTTTTCGTTATGGAAAACACTCACTCTTTGGATAGTATCGAGTGCTCGAAAAGAGAGGGTAATTCAAACTAAAACCTTGCTCACCGCGTGCTTCCTGAAGGCTTTAAACATGGTTTCTGCCAATGTCTCAAATGATGGTCTGTTCTGTGGGTTGGAGTTCCAACAGTCAAGCATGACATAAAAGCTGAAACACAAAGTAGAAGCAAACTTTAAACTTGGTTCTGTTTTGTACGTGAACATCTATAAAGACGCTACAAAAGGTTATCTGCATCGAAAGGAATTCCTGCAAAACCTCTCTGAACTCTACCTCGCTAGGCTCCTTAGTGATGTTCGGTTGTAGCTACCTGTTACGAAAATCTTTTTTGATTCATTGATTTATTTGTTTACTCATTCATTTATTTTAAAACTTCTTAAATTATATATTTTCTTTTTAGTTTTGTAACAGGGGCCGCTGATGTTGCAGGTTATAGCCGTCTATTTAAAAATTTGCCTTTCAAATCCAGTGTTTTTTAATTGTTTACCCTAGGTGCCAGAGGTACGGCTCGCTGCTATGGGCTTTGACTAATCTGCCGTTATGCCTTGGCGCGATTTTTAAAATAGAACAATGAAACTAAAACAGAACAACATGCATAATTTTGTACTATGATAGCTCAGTATACTGCACGTGGGAATTTTTTAAACTGTCAATCTTGCCATTCTTGAGAAAAAAAAATACAAAGTGAAAAGTGAAAGAGCTTTGGAGAAAACTTGGACTATATCTACGATTTGTCTCACCACTAATCTATAAAGAGTCTTAAGTTCTCCACAAATGGGAGAAATAGTTATCGAAAATTAGAAGTTGTCAACAACAAGAAGTAATCGATGACTGCTTTTTAACACACAGGAGACTAGAGAAATAGTCATCGACAGCCAAGAGTTACAATTTGCCTAACTACGCATGTGATCAGTTGTCGATAACAAAACAGCCATGTTATTTATCGATAACAAGAGTAATTACTAGTTTGTTTTGAAAAGAAAAACTTTCTGGTTGTCGAAAACAAGATTGTTGGCAGTTAGATATCGATGACTCGAGATACACACTGGATATTTTAGTTCTCGATTATTTCTTGTTATAGATTATTTTCCTTGTCCGCGGAGGTCCTAAAGCATATTGCTTCTGCCAGTCACCGATGAGCATGCCAGATACTGCTGGAAACGAGCGGATGAAATTTAAGCGGGGTGAACCGGCAAACGAGAACGCCAAATCTTAAAACTTAACCGTCATCCCTGGAATCATAAAGTCACAGATATATCCGCAAGCATTTCTATAGCCCCTGCTACCCTTTTTTCCCAAACGTCCTCCTGTATCAACGATCTGCTCCTCACATTTCGTTGGACAAGTGGCAGGGCTTGCTCATTCTGTATCCGTTCTCCAACATTGGCGGCAAATCTCTTCCGTTGATGTTAGGATATGGCACATCACCTGATAGGAAAACAGTACGCTATGTTGTATATCTTCTGTAGTACAAGAGTTTTGATTAGTTGAGCGTGTTACTGTTTCGGAAATAATAACTATTGTTCATAACTGAATACACTTGTCCCAACTACGCGCTTAATCGAATAACATTTCAAAGCCTCTCTTGCCTTTAGTAATGCCAACTGCAGTTTCTGAAGAAAACATTACGATCAAATGGAACTACTCAGAGCTTCAGGACTGTTTCTTCTTGTCGTATCTCTCAAAACATGATCAACGCGTGACATGCGCAGTTTTCGATAATTTTGTTTTTGAAGAGATGTGTTGACAGTTTAAAAAGTGGATTGATATCACTCAGTGACACTTGAGGTTTTGGATCTTATGACGTTAGTTAACTCGGTTAAACAAAAACTCTTGTTTCACAGAACACCAGTTAAACATTTGTACATATTTATTTCGGTTTCTGTTTTATCGCAGAATAGCAAGAAAGACTTTCTTAGCTAACAGTAAATTACCGTGCCAGCGTTTGAATTGCCGGAAAGCCCTATTTCACCAGGAATAGCTTTTACCTCCTTGCTTTTAGGCTTATTATAGAAAACTAACGCTCCATGAAATTAACGCAAATCGTTAAAAATCGCATTTGTTTAAGTCACGTAAATTTTGTTGAGCGTTAATTTCCGCGACGTTAATTATGTGCAGCGTTAAATTCTGCGCTTTTAATTTCCATTATTTAACCCCAATTTTGGAACCTGTCGAGACTTTCTTGACATCTATAAAACACTAACTACAAGTTTTCTTCCTTTCTTTCTGTTTACCCTTTATTTTACACCTTCCACAAAAGCTAAAGCGAAGGTTCACAATACGTCGAGCACATGGTTCAGTTTTCATCCAATGTTGAAATAAATTTGTTCCAGTTGTCACCACCAACTGTCGGTGTCTTAATCGCGTTATTTTCCTTTATTGTGAAATTCCACCTCCTTCTTCGTGTTAATATTCTTTATTCGAAAGTCATTTTTCATTAAACTAGCATTAATTTAAATCGCGTTAATTTCCATTATCTTAATTTCATGGAGCGTCAGTTTTCTATAATAAGATATATGATTTTTTTTTTATAAAAAGAAAGTTCATTAAACAGAGCGCAAACAATCAACTACATTTCGTGATCTGGGAATTGGTAGCCATTATCTGTATTGTTGAAATACTTCCACAAAAACAATTTATGTCAACCTAATTTTTCGACTTGAAGGTAAGCCTCAAGTCGTGGTTTAATCGGTTAATACTAACGCACGTACAAACTACTGCATAATAGCATCCTGTATTTTATATACAAAGGTTCCCTTTGGTGTATTTTAAAATTAGATACTATCGATGTATAGCAACAACTACCGATTGAGCTAAAAGGTGCAAGCGGCTAAAACTTTTCTAAGAAAGTCGAAACACATCTGCTAACGAATCTGTTTCGTACACCGTATAATTTTAAAACATCCGTTCGTTGTCCCCAAAAGTATCTGCGAGAAATATATCTATATTTATTCTTTTCTATTCATGTATGCCTACAAAGAAACCCCAACATAAAGTGAATATTTCTAACTAAAAAACCTTTAGGTTACAAGCCCTAGACATTTGAAGATTAACACTTCAATGTATTTACCTTCTTCATCACTCTTTTCCATATACGCAAACAATGAATCGTTTTAGAGTAATCTGTGTCTAACTTAAAACTCAAATGTGAAATGTGAACAAAGATTTGTAGTGTATTGCAATGTATTGTTTGGTACGGTTAAGCTGAACGAAATAAAATGCTCAATACAGACAGACCACTCTTTTATCCATCCAGAGCCGCAGTTTCCCAATTAATCATCTCAACTAAAACACAAAGACCCACACAAGCATACTCACCGATAGTAAACACTTCTCAAAGCACAACGCCATAAGACCACCTGTAAATTCGTGAACAAGGTTAACACAACTGTTTTTGAGTAAATTCTTAGGGCCTGTTTATATGAGCCCGGTTTGCCGGGAAGCCCGTTGAGGCGAGATCCCATCTCTATCCTATTTTGCTAATAAAAATATTATTGCGTTTACATGAGAAACGGGCTTGTCCGGTTAAGTGAGATCCTACTGTACGTCAGCTGCCGAAAACTCGGCAAAGCGGGCGAGACATTTTCTTAAGTTAACATGCCATACGGCGAGAAGGGACGAAAAAATATTTGCTGCACATGCGTTCGTTTATCCGCGTGACTTAAACGTTACACAGATGGGGGAAACAAGTTAGTTGTGAGTAAACACGCGACAGAGACAAAATTTTTTTTTCAAAAATCTAGAAAAATAAGAAAGAAAGGCTTTTTTTTTTTTTTTTCAGAAAGCCAAATGTTTCTACTCATATACAACAAAGAAGGGGGCCAGCTATTCGTAGAGTTATTGTTAGGGAAGCGTCACATAACGATTTCTATCACGAGAAACGTCATTGTGACGTTTCTCTGAAACCCCCCCACCCCCCATGAGAAACGTCACGCTAAATTTTCGATATTTGTCTTGCCTCAATTGAACACTGGCCCCATAAATAAACACCCCTCTACAATAGTATAATAGAGTGCATATTGAAATGTTAAACTGTCACCCGCTAACAATTCAATTGTCACCATTGCTGCCTGTTAAGCTTTGGAACCAATTTATACTGTTTGAACGCTATTCCCTGTGCTAATAAAGGATCTATCACTTTGCAAAAACATATGAACACATCTTTATATACAAAGGTTTAATAAGTTTGGGATCAGTCACGACTGCCCAATGCAGAGAGCCTAAAACAGAAACATTAAAGCAACTATATTAAATTGTTGCTACAAAATATTAGATCTTTGCCAGTCACTAACGTTTTAATCGATAAACTGTGCTGCTTTGTGCTGCGGGTCAGTGATTTACTGGTCACTGATTAAAGAAGGTTTATGTTTAGAATGAGGACTTGCGCGATATTTACTTAATTACTGGTTTGTTGTTTTCTGTGTATGATTTAGAACTAAAATAGAAACGTTATGACCCCCCACCCCCAAACGTCCCAATGACATTTCTCGTGGTAGAAATTGATATGTGACGCTTCCCTTATAGATGTTATAGCGTAGAGTTGGAGTTAGTCTTAAACCATGAATTCAAAATTTTGAAAAGCCAAAACCTTGAATCATTCAAGTTTTTGGATTCCAAAACCTTGAATTCACGATTTTGGAATCCATGCTTTCGGCAATCCAAAATCTTGAAATTAAATTTTAACATTTCCAAAATTTTGAACTCAGCATTTTGGTGAATTCACGATTTTGGCATTTCCAAAATCCTGAAATGAAGATTTTGGAATTGTAACTCTAACTCTATGACTTAACTCTACGAAAACTATTCTGCTGCTAGTTAAACTCACAAAGAAGTTATTTTCATGGCATAAGTATCAGTTCAAAACATCGCTGTTGAAAAATATTAAACTAGCGTGTTTTGAAATGTACACAAAGTGACTATTTCAGTGTTTGTTTTAAAATGTAGAGAGAACCATTTGAAAAGATCAAATATATATCACGGTACTTCCCAAAGCAGTGCTTGTAAAAAATTGAACAAAAGTGAGAAGACTGATTGCCAAATACGTATAAAATTTCTTGCTTTGCTTGTTGTCCGTAAATTTTGTTATTTCATATTACATAACATAATGTCCATAATACGTTCCGGAGCGCCGGGACAAGACTCCCACATAAACACACGAAAACTCATGTCACCCAAACAGACCAGCCCGGATCACCCGGCTCATATGAACAGGTCTTAAGAAAAAAAGGGGATTTTTCGCTCCACCTTACAATTATTATCTTAGCTAAGATTTGTAACAACGTATCTGTTATTGGTCAACTTAACTCTAAAGAATTTTCTTAAAAACACGCTTCATCATAGTTTGAAGTTAACTTTGTCCAAGATGAAACAAGTTGTTATGAAAATACTAAGGAGAAAGACTTTCAAATTACATTTTGTAACAGCCCTTTGTGATGATCAGTGGCGACGCTCAGTGATTAATCACTATTTTTGTTAATAATAACAATTTTTATTCGTTATATTGTTACTGTAACAGTGATTTTAAACAAATGTTCTCTTTCAAGCAAAAGAGCCCAAGAAAGTTTATTTGTTTTCCTTTTACTTCTGTCCAGCGAAAAGCTTTGGTTAAGTAATGTGAAACGGTGGACCAAAGTTTTAAGATCCTGTTAAAATGGTCTACAATTGGTCTAGGATTTAATGGAGCCGGAACCAATTGTAGAATTGTACACGTTTAAGGCTATCCTACTAATGATCAGTTAGTGATTGCCGTTTATATCAGCGACATCGTAGTAGCGTCTGTACCGTTTCAATTGTATATAAGGTATGAATTTAGTATCATCAACTACTCACACGTCACTCTTGGAAGTCGCTTGACCAAGGAATATTGATTCTGGAGGCATCCATTTTATTGGCAGTCTGGCCTAAAAACAAATCGTTAAATCTTAACAACACGACATAACCATTTAACTGGTTGGCAAAGGGGTTCGGGTGCAGTTGTAAGATTTCTACTTTCCAATCCTGAGGTTTCCGGTTCAGCAGGCCCTGTGCAGCTGGAAGTCACATGGTACAAGGTAAACCATACTGGAAGAGTCGCCCTCTACTCTGAGAACGAAAGATCCCATTGGATAAAACCACAATACAAATAACCAAAACATTTATTCTTAAACTCACCATTCGTAAAGAACATACAAAAGCGTTTTGTTAAAAAGTGTCTTTTATTGTTAATGTTATTGTTCAATGACCAATAGAATACTTCGTTCTCAGAGTAGAGCCTTACTGTACTGGAACGCAAAAATATGTGTCAGATTCCAAAACAAAGCACAATTAACTAGAAAAGCGTAATTTTTCGTTGTTTATAATTCCCATTGGAGTCTTGTCACATTCTTTTTCTTTCAAACATCTTGGATTTTGTAACATGTAATCTCCAGCTGCAAAAGGCAATTCCCGGCTAGTTTGAGGGTTAGATATTTGGATGACCTCCCTACCTGTTAAAACTGACCGAGCTTTCCACCCTTCCTGGGTTTGCAAAATGAGTACCAGCATGCATAGATATATGCTTACAACCCGCTTGGGCTACAGTGGAAGCCCGGATTAAAGAACCGTTATCACCTCACGGTATAGGCCTGGTAACGAGTCTGAATCCGCCATTTTAGGGGGTCGCCAAAAAAAGCAGTGACCAAAGCGTTTTGGAAATCTCTTTCCATCCATAATATTTTCCGATACTTTACAATTTTCAGTTATTGAGTCGATTGTTTAATCATGTAGGCTTTGAAATCCAAAGTTTCAAAGCCATAGTGGCTCATTTAGTGGTCTTTTTTGATTCAAAATGATGACTGGTAGGTCTCGTAAGCGAGGGCGACCTCCGGCCAAAGAAAGGACTGTCAAAATTCGTCTCAAACAATCTGTTTTCGAGATGTTGAGAAAAAAGAAACAGGCATCTGGATATGGACAACACTCGCACAGCATTTTTGCTGAGTATTTGCTACACTCTGGCCCTGGAAATACAACCGTACAACGAAATCGAAGTGGCAGCGGTTAGATTTTGGTGTCACTGTCAGTTCTCCCGGCTAAGAGAAAGCAGGATTTTCGCTCGTGTTTGGTAATTAAATTTGTTATCATGGATGGTATATGTGTACGTTAATTCGTCAATTTGGTGTCTATTTATGCGTATGAGGCAGTTGCCTGATCTAACCAAGAAATACAATAAGTCAGGTCAAAAGCGGCGCAATGTTTTGCTGTCGGCCATTCTTGCACTGCAGCTGCTTTGTGTCGCAAGAGCAATTTGCACCGCACTTTCGGCCAGCGTTGTTGCAGGGACATCCAGGTGTTGCTGTGCTCTGTTTTCGGCTACAAGTATTCTTGCACTTGCATGGCTACAAAACGAAATTATTCAGTTAGAACAACATAATAAACTGACTATAGTAAAAAACGAAAAGGCAAGTCTCATTTACCACCGGTTCCAACGATCGCAAAGAACTTGATTCTTCGCTGTCTTCGATATTCACTTCTGCTCACTTTCATCACAAACTATCGATCCATATCGATTTCGTCTTTGGTTTTGCTTGAGAGGTACCGGATATTCTACAGCGAGTGCGTACTCTTCAAAACTTTTACTTTCTTCGATTAGTAAGTCAGGCTTCAAGCCCGTGCGACAAGCTTTGCATGTAAACTTTCGCAGTTTCACGTGACAAGTGTCTGTCAAATTGACAACATAAACAAAGGGTACCAGGCCTATACCGTGAAGTGAAAACGGTTCTTTATTAACGTCGCGCCAAGGGAGCGTTAAAAATCTATCGTTAAATTGGGATGTCGTTATCGCCGAATTCCCGGTATATATTGTGTGTATCAAACAAAAATAGAAAAGGAAGGTGAAAACGTAAGCAAAAACTAGTACTTGTTGAAATGAAAATGCAAGTCATTGAGCTATGCTTGGTGCAATGATATAAGAGTGTTTCACTTTTTTCAGATATGTATGTATGCACTAAACACAAACACTGTACATAGAATTTCCGGTAATTTGATTGGCTCTCTACTTACGGTATAAACCTTATTTACTTTAGTTTGCCCAAATATGGAAACTAATGTTTTATTATGGAAGTTTTTAAACAAGATGACCGAAAACTCGAGTTTATAAAAGACAAACTTCGAGATATCTTTATTCAGTGTTTGGTATTTAATAAAACAAATATTCCACTCGCGCTTGTTGGATATGAGTTTATGATAGCCGACTCGGTGCTTCGCATCTCGTCCGCTATCTAAAATAATTGTTAAATGTGTTTACCTACATTTGTGTAGGAGTTATGAATACCGAATACAGATGGGGGTACACGGTAATGTTAACAGTCTAATGGACCAAAATGATAACTGTAACTCTGACTGCATTATTGTGCAACTCGGCATTTGTAAACAGGGGCGGATCCAGAAATTTCAGAAAGGGGGGACCGGAAGCCTAATTCAGTCATTTCTTTATAATTCTCTTACAAATATTCCCCAAAAGGGGTGGCCGCGGCCCGTCCGACCCCTCCCCTAAATCCGCGCCTGGTAAAACTATGTTAGTTCAATCTACAAAAAAAATTTACTGTATGCTCCGTTCTAATAAAGAAAAATAAAGGAAAAAACCTCTAGTGTATTGAAACGACTACAGGCACGAGAGAAAGCTTTGTTTTGGAGAACATATCTTCGTCAAAGCAACTGGAAAGAAAATACTTCTCTTGTATAATCTTACGATAAGCTAACTGGACTTTTTCACACAATGTATCTTCTCGATTTTTGAGCTTTTATACTAAACAGTTTTAACTATATAGTAATAATTAAAAAAATATTTTTCCAAGCTCCGCTAAGTCGAGTAAACATGATTACAAACCATGTTCGAGGAAGCCCTGTTCGAGCGGAACAAAATTCTCCCGGGAGGATATAAGACTGTTGCTTGTTCTTATAGGAGCACTTCTTCTGTAAAGTAGCTCATAAAACATACCCCCGACCTCCTGTTGTAAATATCGTCTGGTACATTACGAGCAAGCCCGAAGTCTGATATCTTACACACCATCTCCTCCCCAACCAATACGTTACGAGCTGCCAGATCACGATGCACAATCTGTGGACAGCAAATGGTTCATGTAATAACAATACTACTACTACTACTACTACTACTACTACTACTACTACTACTACTACTACTACTACTAATAATAATAATAATAACAGTTTTTTCGAGGCTCAGAAAACAGAGATGAAAGGTCGTGGGAGTGGTTGAAAAGAGGAAAACTCAAGAAATAGACAGAGGGACTGCTATTTGCAGCCCAGGAACAAGCACTCCGTACGAACAGTGTGAAGAGCAGAAGAGATAAGCAAGACGTGTCACCATCTTGTAGAATGTGCGGAGAAAGAGAGGAGACGGTAGGACACATCGTTGCAGAATGTAAAATGTTCGCACAGAAGTATTACAAGAACTGGAGACACGACAAGGTGGCGCAAGTGGTACACTGGCGACTATGCAAGAGTTATGGACTCGAAAGCGGGGA
>JAOBRG010158543.1:0-18407 GCA_027574985.1 Umimayanthus nakama | reverse complement strand
GAATGCCTTTGCTAGATCTAGGTAAACAACTGCAGTGCATTTACCACTGTCCATGTTTTGCATCCAGTCGTCTACCATTTTTATAACTGCTGTATGGGTTGAGCGTTTGGGTCTAAAACCGTGCTGACATGGGTGTAACAGATCGTTATCAACAAGATGTTCGTACAGCTGTTTATGAACCTCTCTCTCAAAAATCTTTGCAACCACAGGAAGTATAGAAATAGGGCAATAATTTTCAGCACAGTTTCTTGGTCCGGACTTGTGAAGGGGTGATAGCGAAAGGTTGAAAATATAGGCGAGAGAAGGGGCGGCAATCTGGGAGCTGCCGTCTTGAGCAGCTTTGTGGGAATATTGTCAAGTCCCGCGGCTTTGTTTGTCTTCAATGATTTTAGCTGTTCCAGAACTGTAGCAGTTTCGTATTTGGAGATAAAGCTGCGGCGGGGCTGGCAGTTACTTGGCCGATTTTGGTACCGATAGTTGCAAAGTAGCTATTGAAGTGTTCAGCAATTTTAGGTTGGGAGGATGTCGAAGTGCTGTCTATTTCCAAAGTGTTTGGAGGTGCTTTAGATGGTTTGGGGAGCAGCTTTTGTAGAGTTTTCCAAATCCCGTTGGGGTTATCTCCTTTTTTGCACCAATTCTGATCTGTAGTAATTTTCTTTGCTCACTCGGATCAGATTGGTGACATTATTTCTAGCTACCTTGTAAGATTTCCAATCAGAGCTTAAGCCAGATCTCATGGCCTTACGATGGAGTTAATCTCTCTCACGCATATGATATTTAATGTCATCGCTCATCCAGGGATACTGTTCTCCGCGAACTGTTTTAGTGCAGATCGGTGCGTGGGAGTCACATATGTCACCGACCATAGTTTTCCAGCTGGACCAGGCGAGATCTGGGTCATCGAAAGCTTCAACAAGGTGAAGGGGGCATGACTCTAGGTCGTTAAGAAACTCTTTTTCGTTGAAGCGACTGTAGTTCCTTGTCGTGAATGTTCGAGGAGGTTTTTTGCAAGGTCTCGCTTGACGAACTGCGTAAACAAGCGAATGGTCGCTTATACTTAAATGTAGGACATCAACGGCTCCGAGTTTTTCGGCGTGGGTAGACATTATGAGGTCGATAAGGGTTTTGGAGTTTTGCGTTACTCTTGTTGGCTCCTTGATCGTTTGCATCATTTGGAATTGCACCATAATGGATTTCAGTTTTCTTGTTTGCGGGGAAGGCGGGTTACGTAAAAAATCATAATTGAAATCGCCTAGTATTATCGTCTCCTGACTGTGGTCGATTTTGTTCAATTGTGCTCTAAAGTTGTCGAAGAAGTTCTCGTCAGTCGGTGGTCGGTATATTGAGGCAATGAGAAGGGGCTTGGAGTGTGGGATTTGCAGGTCAAGCCAGAGCGCTTCATCCTCTTCAGTTTTTAGTTCAGTTTTTCGCTTAAATGCAAATTTGTTGTTAATGTAAGCGGCAACACCTCCTCCATTTGCATTTTGTCTGTCTTTCCTTGACATGGAATATCGGTCAATTTCTAGTTCTTCGTTTGAAATTTGGTCCAAAAGCCAAGTTTCGCTCACGGTTAAGACATCCATACTTTTGTTTTTCATTAGGATCCGAAGCTGGTCGAGGCCAGAGCGGATTCCTCTCACATTAAGGTGGGCAATTGTGATTCCTCGGGTTTGTGGCTTTGTAAAAATAAAGGATGAATCTGCATTTGCGTTGGGACCAAATCCATTTGCAGAGGTCGGTTGTTGGATTTCCTGGATGACAGTTGTTGGGCCGGGATTCGATAGAATATCACCGGCAAGCATAATAAGGTTTGCTGTCAGTAATAGTTTAGAAATCTGTAAGATTGTTTGACAGCTTGTGGTTCGCGATGTAATGGCTGAGCTCGTGTTAGCTGGCGTTTTGTGGTATGTCCGCGCGGTATTGCTGGAACAGAAGAGCTGTAAGGCACTAGTAGAGCTGCCGAAGAATTATCTTGAGAGTTTGTCACAATTCGGTATTCTCAATCTCGGCCAATGAGTACAGAAATAAAGAGAAAAACGACTAAACGACGGAGCAGCTTTATGAATGTGTCAGCTATTACGACAGAGTGACGGACGCTAATAGCATTAGCGATACTGCATCTCTTTAACACGGTTACAATAGAAGAGAGGCGCATCTTTCGTGTCCTTTGGCGTATACCTACATCTTTATACTCTTTCTTTTCCCGTAATTTCTTAACAACATTTGTTAAACTGTTAATTTGGAGTACGTTGGTATCTTTGATCCGTTAGCTCAGACGGCAGAGCGTGATCTTATAGGTGATGACGTCTTCCAACTGAATGTGTCACTAAAACAAGTCACGTAAATTGTATGTTTATTGCAAAATCTCAATTTTTCGCTAAAAACGTACTAAATACTGACAACATTACACTGCATTCTAAAACTATTTTGTAGATTTTAATCACTAAATGCCCGGCGTTCTCAAATACCAAAATCTAATTTGAACAAGGTATGAAAATTTAAAAATAGAAGATGACGGTAGCTTGCGACGTCATTAATTTGACTGTCCTTGCCAAAAAACGAATGAGGCACCACGTCTGGGGTTTTGCTTAGTTGAAAGAACAAACGAAGCTTGCTTTATGTACCAAATTTCAAGTCAATAGGTAAATTGTGTCAAAAATAGAAAAGGGGAGGGGGGCCCGACCAAGCCCCCCCCCCCCAAGTGTTTTTGTAACTCTTTTTCTCTACAGGGCTTCTAGGGTTAACTAATCAGTTACCATTTTTAGACGTACAAACTCGATTAGTAGGTTAATTTATTAATTGCAAGCAGCAGGCTTTTATTTCAAACAATTTCAAATTATTCAGGATTCCACCCCACCCCCTTCTTCGTTTTTGTTTGGCAAACGGCTTATGAATATGAGGGTTGATTTGACCATCGTGGCTCATTTTGCGTTAGTGCAATGTGAACATGTACTTACCAGCTGGCAGTGTTGATTTTCACTTCCACTTTTCCGTCCTTCAGCAGCATGGCATCCAATAGGCCAGTTTTTGATTTTGTGGTGTATGAATACAGAGCATGCTCCCCTTCGTCCGTGTTTTGAATTTTTATCCAAATGCAGCTTGTTACAGCACTGAAAGTTGGCATGCTATCGTAAAGGATGTAGTTGTTTTCACTTTTTTGAGGAAACTCCACTGCAGATGTTGTTGTCGATGTACTTAATGCTGTTTGATAAAATGACGAGAAAGATCAAGTTAGCGTAAGGAAAAACTTTGAAAAAATGTAGTTTAATAGATCCCTTGCCTGAAGATGCCAACTCTCCTAATGTCTAAAACAGATTCTGGTCTGAGTAATTACAAAGTTAATCAAGATAATAGATAGCTTCTTCTCGAAAGCGTGAGATTTATATCTGCAGTTGGATGACTGTGTAAACCGTGGTGAAAAAATCCAAGTTCGGAGACTGGAAGTATTGTCATCAAACAAAAGGATTAAGAGTCTTTACATTACACGTTGTAATGCCGTCAGTTTGATTATTTTTGGCGGTTTTTTCAACTGTCTTCAAGTTCTGGAGACATAATTACATAATTTTGAAAATTGTTTTCTTCTTAATTGCGTAGTAAACGTAAACCTGCAGTTGAATCATAGATGTTAATAAGCATAATAAGTGAGAACGTTATCAACATAACAGACTTTCAAACTTATAAAACAACCAGGAGGAAGTTGCAACACTTAAATATTCCTGAACTCAATTTATCTACAGTTCCAGTTTCCTTCAAACATTTTACATTCTTATTTACAAAACTTTCTACAAACTAACATAATACATAACAAATAGTTTCTAAAACAGAGATAAATATGGAAAAACTCTTAACTGAGCTCCTGCTCACCGAGATTGAAGGGGATAATTATGTCTACATGTACAGACTCGGTGACAACGCAACACACATTCGAGGAAAGTACGTATGTATAAAGTTTCCTCCTCTGCCACAGAGTTTGTAGCCTCGGGGAAGTAGCTAGTTACCCTCGGGTAAGACGATTTGTGAGTGTTACCGATTTTTGAGTTGTGGCCGAGGTGAAATTTTCCTTTGATAACCTTCATGGTTACGTTAAAAGGCCAAAAGGACTTTACCCATGGCAGTTCCCGAAGCAAAAAGCTTGCATAAGAAGAAGACAGAGCGTACTCCACCATCTCAACACGGAAATTGATACATGCACGTGGCAGTTAACGGTGAGCTTGAAGTCTTCGCGCCAAGATTTAACACAGTTGGCTTACTGTTAGTATTTTTTGCCCTTTAATACGCTGGCAGTAAATAATGCTCTTCCTCTTAAGGTAATGCTAGCTCTGTCTGGTATATTATTTTTTAGGAATTCTGATGGTGTTGATGATGAACAACATTTCCATAGCGGTTATCTGTTAAACTGCAACACGCTTAATAACAGGAACCAACAGGAATAGCTTCACGAAATCTAACGTTTACTGGATATTCGGCCCAACTAGACGAAAGACCAGTGTGATCAAAAATTTGTTGAGAAACTTCGAAATTCTCTTTTAACCAGAATTTGAGTGCTCTGTTCTTTATAAGTGACTGAAACCAGTTCTATGGTCGAGGAAAAACTAGTGCATTATGCGGTCAATGGGCAGCAAGTTGGTGTCGGAACGGTAGATAAAAAGGAAGTATAATGCCCTTAAGGTGTGCAAAACACAAAACTGAAAGCGTTTTTACCGAGCCCTTTGTAAAAACAAATAATTCAAAAAGTTTGTAATCAACCTTTGCGAGAATGGCAATAGAAAGTATTTAAAGCGAAATCAACAAAACGAGCTCATCGCAAACGAATCAAAAGCTTTACAACAGTTGGTAGTCTTCTTTGGTGAAACTGCTCGTTTAGTAACTGTATCACCGCGGCTAAATACAACCGTGAACCGGAAGCTAACCCAAGCCAAAGCATTTACCCTTGGTTAGGGGCGGACCATCAGATCTCCGGGGAGGGGGGCGGGCAGTTACCAAAAAAGGAAATCGTGCAAGGTAAAAATGTAAGAAAAAAATCATGCAAAAGTGTGAACATGGAGAAAAAAAACAGTATTGGCAAAAAATTCTTGCAGCCCCAAAACTACCAAAAAATATCTTACACAAAAGACCTGACCACAATTTCGCCGTTTTTATGGTGCCCCCTTAGAACCCGAACTGGACTTTAGTGTGACCACAGGTAATGTTTTACTTTTGGGAGGCAGCCATCGTCAATTAGAAAGGACAGTGAGAGGTCTTCGGGAAATCGACTTGTTAACGCTTAATTTTATATTGACGTTAAGAGCTGTCCCCATCATCCCTTGTCGTCAATCCTATTATTTCCTTTAAATTAACACACGGCACAGAACGACTTGTGAACTAACAATTGTCTTTCAGTGACTGTCTATGAAAATAGCCTTTTGAGAAGTCAAACAGCCACTCTAAATACATCGACAAAGTTCACATTTAACTCGAAAATTTTATCATAACTATAACGATGCGCACACCATATTTAGTCACATTCTTCCTCCTTTGAAATTACTGTTTAGACCACTGAACATTATATAATCGTAATCGAGCTTAATACAATTTGTGAATTCATTGCTGAAAAATGAAAACTCATTTAGAATCATTTTATTAACAACTTAATATTCATGCAGTGTTACCAAACACTACACCCCACCAATCGTTACACCATTCGGCAGTGCTACACTTGCCACTGGGAACTCCTATTATTATTATAGATAAAAGGTATTTGCACTTGTAAAAGTAAAGTGATATGACAATGATAGTACATATGTTTTGGTAACAGCTGCATTTGCATTTCTTGTTTCAACATCAGTTGATGCTTTTTCTTACCATATCATTCGTTGTTCTCAAATTTCTTAACGTCATTCCCAAACAATGCGACCACAATCCCCTATTTCGTCATTTTGACGTTAAGCGTTCAATCAGGTTGATTATCTGACGGCCTCTAACTAAATCGGATTGCTTGAAATACCAACGTTACCGAGTTTGTATATGCTAGTTAAAGCAATTAGAAAGCTGTAATGTAATTGATTTATTGAACTAGTAGAAAAGTAACAATATACAATAATTAGAGTTTGGATTGGTTGAGCCCAAAAGTAAAAGATATTATCAACTCTGCTAACCTTGCACGGCTAGCACTGAAAACATTCTAGTTCACGCCATCTTACCTTTTTCACAGTTAACTCCGCTGGTCCCTGCTACACATGCGCAGCTGTACGAATTGACCCCGTCAGCGCATGTCCCGCCATTCTGACAAGGGTTGGATGAACACTCGTCAATATCTGCCACACAAAAATGGAAAACAAGGCTGCTTCAAAACGAGTTGACCTCTGCAAAAACACCACTAAGCACAAAATCAAATATGAGACCCCTGTGTTTACATAAAGTAGACCACAAGTTTAGGTAATCTTGTTAAATTTACGAATTGCTAAGGAGTGCACCATCAGATCTCCGGGGAGGGTTTTTTGCTGGTAGTTTTTGGGCTGCAAGGTATTTTTTGGCCATTAGTGGTCCCACTTTGCACGATTTTTTTTCTTACATTTTTTGCCTTGCACAGTTTTTTGGGTAACTGCCCATCCCCCCCCTCCGGAGATCTGATGGTCCGCCCCTAAACTAACATGATGTCTACAACTGAAACTTACAAATCAACTTGAAACACTGGTAAGCTGTTACAACTATGTCTCCATTGAAATGTGGTTTGCAAGCCTAAATGTAGCGTTTGACGTTTTTTATGCACATATTCCGTAATTTTGTCTACAGGGGCATAAAGGGGATGGCGGTAATTTGATATCGATTTACACATGAAAATAATGTAATTAAAACTCTATGGCTGTTATACACCAACAAAGCGGCTATGACGTCACACGCAAACAAAAAATAATTTGCAATTGGTCATGTAGTTAAAGTCGCCGAAAATGTCACATAAAACAACTCAAATTGTTAATTTTGCAGCTAACTACAACACTTACCAGTTTGGCAGTTGTTTCCACTGAATCCTGGTATGCAAGCGCAAGTGTAGCTGTTAACTCCATCGGTGCATATTCCTCCATTTTGACAGGGATTCGATGAACACTTGTTAGAGTCTGTCAGAAAACAAATTATTTTGTAAAACCCAGAGTTTTAGGTTAAAAGATGATGCCTGCCAAAGCTGATACTATAAAGAATCCGAATTGTACATTTTGACGACTGAATTTCGAAACATACCAGTTTCACAGTTGCTTCCAATGAATCCTGGTTTGCAAGCGCAAGTATAGTCATTAACTCCATCGGTGCATGTTCCGCCATTTTGACAGGGGTTCGATGAACACTCGTTTGTGTCTGAAAGAAATAAACTATTCTGTAAAATCCAGAACTTGAAGTTAAAAGATTATGCCTGCCGAAACTGTTACTAAAAGTAATCCAAATTGTACATTTTGACAGCTGAACTACGAAATATAACCAGTTTCACAGTTGCTTCCACTGAATCCTGGTTTGCAAGCACAAGTGTAGCGGTTAACTCGATCGTAGCATGTTCCGCCATTTTGACAGGGGTTCGATGAACACTCGCAGATATGCCAAGGTTGAAGAATTGCTGGGCGTGTGCCATCACCACCCGGGGAAAATTTAAAAATTAACTTCCACGAAGTGCGATTTCCTGCAATTTTAGTGAACAAATTTGGTACCAAATGAGAAACATGCTGTCCAGGCTGTGGTCTCGTTTTAGATTTAGATGATCATTCGCGTAAACTAGTTGGCCAAAGCAAAATCGCGAGTTGCGCAAGGACGTGGGGGTAACTTGCTAGACTGGCAATGCTCAAAGTCATGGAACAATTTATTCTATTTTAAAGTGTTTGGAAACAAAAAAAAAAGGAAAGTTAGACAGATTATCAGGTCTCACTTTTGGGCGTGTGAGCGTGTGAAAAAATGCTTTGGCGTGTGACACACACTCAAGGCGTGTGTCTTGGTAGGTCTGCACTCGTTTGTGTCCGTAAGTAACAAATCATTCTGTAAAATCCAGAACTTGAAGTTAAAAGATTATGTCTGCGAAACCGTTAGTAAAGGTAATTCAAACTGTGCATTTTTACAGATGAATTACGAAACATACCAGTTTCACAGTTGCTTCCAATGAATCCTGGTTTGCAAGCACAAGTGTAGCTGTTAACTCCATCGGTGCATGTTCCGCCATTTTGACAGGGGTTTGATGAACACTCGTTTGTGTCTGTAAGAAACAAGTTATTTGTAAAACCCAGAATTTAAAGTTAAAGATTGTGCCTGCCGAAACTGTTACAGAAAGAAAAACCCAAATTGTACACTTTGACAGCTGAGCTACAAAACATACCAGTTTCACAGTTGTTCCCACTGAATCCTGGTTTGCAAGCACAAGTGTAGCTATTTACTCCATCGGTGCATGTTCCGCCATTTTGACAGGGGTTCAATGAACACTCGTCTGTACCTGTATTAGGAAAAAGGGATTCTAACCAGTCCAGAGGTTTTAGAAAATGTGTGTCCATGAACTTTAGAAGAGGTGAGAGTTTGTCTGGGAATTAATTAAAGCCGCCGAAAGCGACACCAAAACAATTCAAACCGCATATTTTGCTGCGTATTTTATTATCTTACCAGTTTGACAGTTGTTTCCACTGAATCCTGTCTTACAATCGCAAGTGTAGCTATTAACTCCATCTCTGCATGTTCCGCCATTTTGACAGGGATTCAAGAAACACTCGTCTGTACCTGTATAAGCAAAAAGTTATTCTATTTTATTTTATCAAGAATTTTTAGAAAGTGACTGTCGTTGAACTTAAGTAAAGGCAAGATATTTAAGTGGAAATAATTAGAGTTCACGAATCTGCTACATAAAAAATGTCATGTTGTAAGTTTTGCAGCTAGCTATAGCGCTTACCAGTTTGACAGTTGCTTCCAATGAATCCTGGCTTACAAGCACAGGTGTAGCTGTTAATTCCATTGGTGCAAGTTCCGCCATTTTGACAGGGGTTCGATAAACACTCGTTTGTGTCTGTAAGAAACAAATAATTATGTAAAACCCAGAATTTGAAGTTTTGAAAAAAGGTGATGTCTGTCGAAACTGTTACTAAAAATAATTCATATTAAACATTCTGACAGCTGAATTGCAAAACATACCAGTTTGACAGTTGTTTCCACTGAATCCTGGTATGCAAGCGCAAGTGTAGCTGTTAACTCCATCGGTGCATGTTCCTCCATTTTGACAGGGGTTCGATGAACACTCGCTCGTGTCTGTAAGAAACAAATTATTCTGTAAAATCCAGAATTTGAAGTTAAAAGATTATGCCTGCGAAATTCTTACTAAAAATAATCCGAACTGTACATTTTGACAGTTGAACTACGAAACATACCAGTTTCACAGTGGCTTCCACTGAATCCTGGTTTGCAAGCACATATGTAGCTGTTAACTCGATCGGTGCATGTTCCGCCATTTTGACAGGGGTTCGATGAACACTCGTTTTTATCTGTAAGAAAGAAATAATTATGTAAAACCCAGAATCTCAAAATAATAGATGATGTCTGCCGAAGTTGTTGCTAAGAATTACCCATTATGTACATTCTGACAGCTGAATTGCAAAACATACCACTTTCACAGTTGCTTCCACTGAATCCTAGTTTGCAAGCACAAGTGTAGCTGTTAACTCGTTCGGTGCATGTTCCGCCATTTTGACAGGGGTTCGATGAACACTCGTTTGTGTCTGTAAGAAAGAAATAATTATGTTAAACCCAGAATCTGAAGTTAAAAGATGATGTCTGCCGAAACTGTTACTAAAAATAATTTATCCATTTTGTACATTCTAACAGCTGAATTGCAAACTATACCAGTTTCACAGTTGCGTCCACTGAATCCTGGCTTACAAGCGCAAGTGTAGCTGTTTACTTTATCGGCACACATTCCGCTATGTTGACAGGGACTCGATGAACACTCGTCTGTGTCTGTCTATTATACTATTCACTTGTTGTTTTTTTTGTCGGAATGAGCCTCGGTAAGCATTTGATCTTACATAAACTATCATCCTTAATTAACCTTTTGTGCTTGCCATTCTTCAGGGTTGCTTTTCAAATTTTCAACCTTCAGGTTGAAATTCAATAATAAGACTAAGTAGTCCGAATATCGAGTTGCTGCTGAGACCATTAATAAAAAGCACTAACGTCGTTTCACCTGATGATGGTCAAGACAGCTAAATATGTTTGTAGTTTTAAACAAATCCTAATCGCCTTTCTGTTTTAGATGAAATTTATTAAATGCAAGACTCGTACATGTTCCACCTGTTGTGAAAAGGCTAGGACTCCGTCCACACTACACAGTTTTCAATTGAAAACGACAATGTTTTTGTTCTGTTCACACTAATCGTTCTCGTATCGTTTTCGCCCGTCCACACTACAACGCGTATCCGTGTTGAAAAAACATTCTTAAATCCTGTATTCGCTTCTAATCTCCCTCCCGTTTTTCTTTTCTCCTCAGTTTACTTTCCTCGCGACAATTTAAAGTTGTCCCACTTCGTAAAAGCTCGCCCTGGTCTTATCCAGAAACATCCAGGTTTCGACAAGCTTCGACCAAGTTTTTTTTATTTTCTTCGTTCCGCTGCCCAAAGAAGATAAGAAGCTTTATAATAGTTTGTTCTCTTCTTGAAAAATCAAAAAGTTGTCTCAACAAGGTTAAATGAGCTTCCAAGAGCGTCAAAAGACTAAAAATCACAGCGATCAACAAGGTAGCCATGCATCTGAAAGCATCTGTCTCTCACGCTTGAGTGGTCTACAGCCAGGTGGTGTTGTTGTGGTGACGTCATCGTTTTAGATAGTATCCTTTTCGCCGTCCACACTAGCATTTCAAGCAGTACCGTTTTCAAGTCTTTCCACCATTGAAAGCGTTTTCGAAACGATTCATTTTCGCAGCGTAGTAGTGTATACGGTAGCCGTTTCCGGAACAAAACAGTATTGTTTTCGTTTCAAAACGGTGTGGTGTGGAGAGGGTCTAAAGAAATCATCAATGTTGTCTTTAAGATACAAAACAAAATTACTGATCATATGCCATGAAAAACAGATGTTGACTATGTTCTTTTCCAAGTCATTGTAGCTCTTAAAACGGAGTCTTTCTCCTGCTGCTGTAATATTGTTTTACCGGATGCCAGTACATGACCTCTGGACGGAACCTTTTTGCCCCCTGAAGAAACTTGCAGTAGATGAAAAGTACTCTGCCGCCGAGGTTGGCACTCACAAGTATTGGATTGCTAATTACTCAATACGCTAAACACTCGACAACTGCACTGCGAAATAAAAGCAATCGATCGCTACATTGAAAGGCTGCTCTTTTTCATTATTGGTTTATTGGTCTGAATGGAAGCATCAGCAATTATTTGGTTTTTCACAAATGACACCGCGCTATAGATATTCAAATATATTTAACTATTAATAATAACATTGACATTGTTATTGCTATTATTATTATTATTATTGTTATTACACAACCCTATTGAATCGTTGTAAGGCATTCCTTCCGGTTACGGAAAAATCCTTTAATAACTAAAAAGAAAGGGTGCGCGAGGCTAACTCAGTTGGTAGGATCTCTGACTACCATCCAAGAGTTCCTGGTTTTATATCCCAAACGAATTAAGGTACACGGCGAGATTTTGATTTAAAAGATTATGCCTGCCCAAATGTTTTTCAAAACAACCCAAACTATACATTTGACAGCTGAGCTACAAAACATACCAGTTTCACAGTTGTTCCCACTGAATCCTGGTTTACAAGCGCAAGTGTAGCTGTTATCTCCATCTGTGCATGTTCCGCCATTTTGACAGGGGTTTGGGGAACAGTCATCACCTATTACACGAAGGACATTAGTTGAGGTTATACGCGAGCTATTAGGGTTTATTTTGACCCAAGAACGATCTAACAGCCAACAATAGTATTTAAAGATAGAGCTTTTTCAGTGGTAGGGAGCCGATCTTTCTTGAAATGAACTTAATACTATGTTCAAATAACAGTGACTTTGTACCATAAACGTCACAATAATTGTCATGAAGTTGTCCTCGCCGTTTTGCATGAGCAGTATGAACCCTTTAAAAAGCAGAGGGTGGGTTCACGCCTTCGCAGCCTAGAGCCGTCGAACAATTGCCAAACTCTTTTGCACAACTGTTCTTTGATAATGAAAAAAGGCTTTTTAAAACTTATTGCATAACGTCAGCATTTGTGACGTTTTCGTAAAAATTGACAGAAAATGTATTTTCACGTCAAACTTTTATTTTTTGTAAAAAAAATAATTCAAAGCGGAATAATGCAATATTCTCCTGTTTGTTTCATAGTTTTGGGCATTTAAAATAGTCTTCTAGCTATTTGCAGCTACATATCTTAACTTTTACTCTATCTATTAAATACCGCCTAATGGTTGTTCGATTTCAAGCAATTTGATTGGTTCGGTGGTCACCGGCTATCAACTCATATTCTACTGATTGGCTATATATGGAAAAAGCATGGTTGTGAGGCTGTCATATGACATTTAATTCGAAACTGCATGAAAGGTTTAGATTTAACCTTGATATAGGTGCAATCAAAGCCTTAGCACTGTAAGGCCCGGGATAAACGTCGAACTTCACATGTGCCGAATCTAATGCAAATGAAGTAGAACAAAGGAATTTACTCATTAGCATTTGATTCGGCACATGTGAAGCTCGACGTTTAACCCGGGCCTAAGTGATGTTGTTGCTGTTGTAGTATCTATTATTATAACTAGAAGTTACAAGTTTAAAGTGAAGTGCATAAAAGGATGTTGCTTAATAAAATAGGTTGTCATTTGGCTGGCTGTGTGCTGTGATTGGTCAGTTTCAGTTACGTAATGAACTAGCCATAGCTCTTGATAGCCTTTTATCAAATCAAATGATTTTGTTCCTTTCCCGGAAGAATCAAAATTTTATAAGCCTTGTTTGATTGGTCTGTAAGGCAAGCTATAGATCGTGTTTTTTCCTTCCTTGTTTTCACGGTCCAAGCGCTTTTCACAAATGGAAGGAAAAGCTCGTTCCACAACTTATCATACCGAGCTCGCACTAGGATGTGTTTCGGGCTGGCCATCTCAGATTCATGAAAGCGAGGTCTTGAACTACGTACAAAAGCAAAATTTGGAGCCAAGCCGCAAGCACACGAAAAAATGTAGCAGCGACAAAATGCAGTTGGAAAAGCTTGACAATCAATCCGGTTACACGTTCCGGCTGAAACTTTATTTCGTTCATTGAAACATTTAACTAATGAACAAGACACATGCTTACAAACACTGGTTAAGATTAGTTGCCTACATACTTCTTACCGGTGAAAATCTCACAATTTATACCAACGAATCTCCTAGGGCAGATGCACTTAAAATTTTTCTTGATATAGTTTGGTTTGCAGGTAGAATTGCGCGGACAGTGACTATAGGAGCATGGGTTCTAGAATGAAGAAGTAAGTAAGCATCAATAGTCGGCAATTGTGTTTTTTTAAGCAAATTTCCCAAAAATTAAGGTAGGGAAGTGTGGAACAATCCAAAAGAGCCTAGGCGGCTCATTTCTTTGTATTATTTTTCCTTAATGAACTAGAAATTATTCATAAATTGCACTCGTGCTCTTTAAACATTTGCCGATGAGATGACGGTACTAATGTTTCCCCTGTAGTTGATACCTGTGATCCGTCTTACAGCTTAGTGGAACAATTCTTAACCTGGCCGAATAAAGAACAAAATGTCTTGCAATATCAGTAAATGTAAAGAGCTTATTTTTAGAAGGAAACATAACAGCGCTCAATACCAGCGTGTTAACAGTGTTCCTCAGTGTAATAATCCGGTTTCGCTGGGTGTGACACTCAAAAGCACTTGTTCAGTGCGGATGTAAGACTAAAACTAACCAAGGCAAACAAACGTTTGCATATTTAAAAACCCTTAGAAAGGAGCACTGCACTCAAGACGAAATGGATCATCTGTTAATATAATTTTACCTTTGGTATACCTCTTCTTCTTTGGTAAAGAAATAACCAAGTAGTGTCATTTGTTCGTCTTGGATTTTCGGAGGTTTAAGTTAAATTATTTATGGTCAAAACTCATTCCTGACAATTTGTTCCCCATAACTCAACATTCATTTTCCCAAATTTCGCATAATTCATTATTCTTTTATCATTTTTTTCGTTATTCATTATTCCTGAAGGATTTCACCATTTTTTCGAAGTCATAAGTTGAGGTTTTTCTTTCTTTTAAAGCCAGTGTAACACTTATCCGAAAAAAAATTAGCTTTTGTGCCCTGAGCGGGAATCGAACCCACGTCTCTCTGGTTACTAGTCCCAAAAGCCTAATTATTTTCTTCATTCGAGAGTATCGTGTTTCGAGTGTATCGTGTTTTTGTGGAAAACCCCCAACTTAGAAGTTATCCGTTAAGCCAGCCACCTGTCAATTCATAAACAGAAACTGTTACAGAAACACAAAAAGGTAAACACGATACACTCGAATGAAGAACATAATTGAGCTCTTTGGAGAAAACTCACGACTAATCATATGCACCTCGTTAGCTCGCTGTGTTGCCAGCATGGTGAGCCCTGATGGTGTAGTGGATAGCACACCTGACTAGTAACCAGGGAGACGTGGGTTCGATTCCCGCTCAGGGCACAAAAACCCATTTTTTCGGATGAGTGTTACACCGGATTTAATAGAAAAGAAAACTCCCAACTTAGGAGTTATCGGTTAAGCCAGCCACATGTCAATTCATTTTCCAAGTCAAATTTTGAGCGTTATTCATTATCCACCTTAAACATCCCCCCCCCCTCCCTCCGATGGATTTGTAACGACCACAAACTCCACTACATAGATAGCAAAATATGTGATTCATAACCATCTTTTCGACAAATTGTTATTCAGCTAGTGGCTTTGAGAAAGAAAGAAAAACCGAAAGCAAGCCGGGACAGAGGGAATAAACTTGAACAGATATGTTTCCTTAACCTCAATCTCGGAACTTGTTCTATAACATCGACAGTAATCTGACTCTTAGCGCTAATTATCATGTTCAAAGTTTGCACAATTTTTGTTAAAAACATACAAGTTGCAAAATCTGTAGTTTCAACAAAGAAACTTCCTTACAGCGCTTAGAAAGTGTAAGCACACCTTACGTTATTAGAAGAAGTAGGGCCATTTTTTTGAAATTTTGTTTAAAGATACCAACTGAGTGTTTTTACCTTTGTTGCTCGGTAGGTGAAATCTTTCTTCGTTGTCAAGTCTTCCGGAAACCTGACGTGGTCGAACTTGTTTAGTTGACAGATTTGAAGGCCGTCACTGCGCCGGGGCCCGAGGTTGTAGGAAACGCACGTGGTCCATCGAAGTCCAACACACTGTACCTGACAGCTTGGTTCGTCTGTGACGTTCACGATCATGAAAGTATGCCCTTTGAGAGCTTTCCCATGGATGGCATCCAGTAGAGGTATAACAGGGCATTCACCTGCAACATTTGCTGATAAGTCGACATCCTTTGTCGATCAAAAGAACTTGTTTAGTGATGAATTACATGCCGCAGTAAGGCTCAGCATGGAATATTCATGTATTTTACATTTTTTTTCACAGAACTTTTGCCAAGCGATTTTTTAAGGCAGAGTGTCAAGGCTACGCGAACGGTCGGTAGTCGCCCGTCGTGTTTGACCGTGTTGCGGATTTCGGTTCGATGACATTTCTTTGTCGATCAGAAATATGTGTAGTAACGCGATGAACGAAAGCAGTGACTTCACAAGGTATCTGAAGCTACTCAAACAAATCGAGCAAAACAATCACAAGTAAATATAAGTTGATGATTTCAGCTCTCTTCTGTCACAATGGTACAACTTAATACAATTGTTTTAACACTTTGTGCCCCCCCGGGCTGTGGAAAGCCTAAAGCCCGGGCTAGATAGGGTTAACCAATCTCATTTTGATTGTGTTGTACTTCAACAAACTGAAGAGAACTTCATTACATCCCCGATCGTATCACATCCTGTGACGAACACGGACTAAATCAAGACGGCAACGGTAACAACAGTAACCACATGCACGTTGTACGCGCCTAATTTTTAGAAAGTTTCAACCTGAATTGTCCTAAAGCTGCTCTTGTTTTAAAATATACTCATAAAAACAGCAACAGCAAGAAATAACTCCTAAACGGCTTAAACATCCAAAACATCAAACCGAATAAATTGCAATGGAATTCGGTCGATTTCAACTGACATTTGGAGTATTTCTACGTTCGATACAGCATAGTTTGAGGGATTAGAAAAACTAAACTTTATTAAAATAATTAACTTTTGCATCCGTGTTTCCAAATCCCAGTCTGGAATGTTCTTACACGTACGTAGTTCCTATTTCAGCCTAATTGTTCATATAAAATTGTTCTAAAGTGTGAATGAATTTGACATTTAAATACAATTTTTAAATGAGAGAGACGGCAAACGTCACTTTTTATCGATATTAGCTCTAGCCGTTCATGCACGAGTCGTGACTTGCTTTCACCTGCATAGTTAGATGATTTCCCCAAATGTTTTAATTTTGGCCGCCTGCTTGGAATTCTTGAAAAGTGAAAAAATTGTTTTGTAGTAGTAAACAATATGCTATTATACACGTGTATGGAAAAAATGGGTGTAAAATTCCATGGCACGGAAGCAACCTTAATTAAAACATGAGAATTTTGCAGAATTTCGTTCAGTCATAATTGTTCTACAACCTTATTAAACCTTGTAGTAGGAACATTTCGTGTTAATGGCTTGATTATTGTACCACAACCAAATTGTGCTTTGGTTCTGTATAAGCTTATCATCTTTTAGCAAAAGTTATTTTTTCTGATTCCATGACAAAACCACAAAAACTCAATAGCAAAAACCTGGAAGTGCAAAGAACGAATGTCTGCGAATCTAGTGCAATAAGTCATACCGTGATAAAAAATTCTAAATGAACTTAGCTTCGTTACTTTTACAACAATTTCAACGAATAAACAACTATAAGCAGGAAAATAAAAGTTCAGTTCACAGAAATATTATGTACCTTTGATGAAAGGCCACAAGGACAACAGTACTGGCACGACGAAACTAAGCAACATAGTTGGTGGCTTGACGAACTAAATACATTGGGTGCTTGATTCATTTGCAATAACTGCCTTAGCAGTGTTCAAACCGATGGCTCTCAGAGAAATCAATGTATGACGTATAGGAATAATTGTTTTCTCGCATTTGTTTTGAATATTGGGAAAGATTACTGTGACGATGACATGTCATAGTTATTTAATTATAATTGGTTTAAAGTAAATAATGCCTTGATCTGTACAGATCAAAAATTGAGTAGACCCGTTCTACGCCATTTTTCTCTCTTCTTTTTTGTTATTTACTGTGGTTTAAATTTTTGGGTCTCGACGCTCTAAAATTTATCTGTCCAAATTGCCAATTACTACATGAAAAAGGCGATTGCATCACAGTTAACACAACTTATAAACGTCATTTGTATGAGTTCTTTAAGATAATTAGGTCACAACAGTTTCCAGGACTAATTTTGGTTGATAGTTTCTAGAATAAACGAGGAACTCCAAGATGCAAATCTTGGAGTTGATAGGTCTTTATTTATTCACAAGAAAACAGATGCTAATTAAACTCGTTCGAGCAAAATCTAAAATCTGTCTTTTCCGTTGCATGTGAACTCGGCTTGTGGGCAGGTAGTTAGCAGATGGGATTTTTCAGATAGTTTTGCGTCTAATAGAGAAGATTCATTCGTTCTGAGTAAATGTGTTAAGTTTTGTGCAGCAACTCAGTACAGAACATTTAATTGTGTAAGATATCTTTCTTAATACGCTTGTATCCTTTATTTCAATGCAGCGTTTGAGTGGTTTTTATGTGTTTTCCAGGCAAAGAGTTTTGTTGTAGCGATTAATTGTCTCTGTTTGTAGCTTAACACCACAAGGAAACAAAAAACGCAGTTAAAATTGTTTTCTAGATCTTGTATGTCTATTATTATAAACAAGACAAATAACTAAAATAAAATCCCTTCTAAAAATATGCACGGATGTATCCTTTTTGTAAACTATCCCAAACTGTTATATTGAAAACTAATTTTAGGTTAGGTGTTTTGAAAATTTGTAGATGTTTTCTCCAACTGCGCGGAATCTACAACCTTTACTAATTAGTAATATTTTGTTTTCGTTCCAGATTTAAAAACAAGTTTGGAGCTCATCAGAAAAGTTAGCGGATTCCTTTAATTATTAAAACAGTATCATAACAAATATACTTTTGTAAAGTTTTGTTTCAACATAACCGAAAGCGTCGCAACACTTTCGCAGCCTGGGTGTCTGCGATAGAGTTAAGTTAATATTCGATTCACAGGAGTAAAAGTGTGGGGTGCAATCGAAAAAACTGACAAACTGTTGAAACGAAACTCGTTT
>JAOBRG010158432.1:0-18410 GCA_027574985.1 Umimayanthus nakama | reverse complement strand
CCTATTACTGGGTTTGTTTGCCTCCCGAAGGAGTTTTTTTTTGCCCCATTGCTGGGTTTATTTGTTCCACTGAGGGACATCTCTTGTGGAATAAACTTGGTGATGCAAACGAGCATTTTCTGGCAAACAAACCCAATAAAGCGCCCCGAAATCTGCAAAATTCTACAGAAATACAAACTTGACAAATGCATTGAAAGATGTGCCTAGTTTTTGACACAAAAAAGTTTAAATACATAGTAAAAAAGGCGAAACTCACCTTCGAATCGCGAGCGCGCGAAGAGAAAAGCACTCCATGAAAGCACTCGTTGTGCCCTCGTATTCCATTCGGAAATGATCGATAATACACAAGTGCTTCACGAAGTTCATTCGCCACATGGTAAGCTGTGTTCGTTGTGTCCTCGTATTTCATTCGGAAATGATCGAAGTTCATTCGTCATTGTTACGCTTTCACTCACTCACCCAACGCCATGACATAGTAGCGAAAGCCTTCCCAGAAGGCCTTTCGCCACAAAAATTAAAAAAACCCAAATAGTTATGACCCAGGGGCGAAACTTTGATTTATTCATTCAAATGTAAGAACCCGGCCCATAGCCACATATCAGTTTTTAAAGCAGTCCTTCATGCAAAGACCTGCTCCCATCTGGCCTTGTAGCTCAGTTGGTAGAGCAACGGTGATCTGTTCCGGGGGTCGCGGGGTCTTCAGTTCTTCACTGAGTCAGATTTTTTTTTTCTCCCCGTGTGGGCCAATTTCCTTTTTAGTGCAAACGCTCAGTAGGTCTTCTTTGGGATATTACTTAGGGAACTTCACTGAACTTATCACATGTAAACCTATACTATCTCATGCAAAGAGTCAGTTTCAAGATTAACTTGGATACCGCCAGTTAAGTCCCCGCCCACATCAATGCCATCAAAAGCCTTCCGTTATCATTTGTCGCCAAAACGCAGCAAAACGTTTGCGTCAACACCATACCAGCGTTTTCACATCTACACATGTTTGTTCTGGGCATGCGCATTACCAATCATCGACACAAAATGATCCTCCACTTTTTTTGAATGTTTGATCTCTCAGGTTTTGTAGTTTTTTTCTGTAGACGTGTTATATAAAATTTTATCATGCAGTTTACAAAAAACTCTGCGTTAGTAATATTAACATGTATTAATTGCTGCAGGGATTGCGGTTTGGTTCGGTTTTTGTCCGTTTTGAATTAAAAACCAAAGGCTGTGTATTTTCTATTGTTTTAAGGCAGTTCGTTGTAGTGAATGAAACTAAATGGTTGCTGTTTTCACCAGCATTTGGTTGTTTTTCGTATGTATCGTATCTGGGTTTCGTCTTCAAAACCAATGGCCATTCTAAAAAAAATTCTTTTTTCAAATATCAACTGACATCAAAACTTATGCAGTGCGTTTTTAAATGTTTACGTTTTCAGACACGTTTTTATAAAACGCAACGAGTCATGCATTGACAATCTAAAACCTACAGCTGTTTCAAAAAAGGTTGTCATAGTCAATAGTTCATACTGAAACCGCAAGGAACTTTGGGTACAGTCACAAGGAGCGATATTGCGCTAGCGAAGGTTGTTACTGCGTTGCCGTGGTATTATATTATGAACCCTAGTGAAGGTTTTTACTGCGTTGCCGTGGTATTATTTTATGAACCCTAGCGAAGGTTTTTACTGCGTTACCATGGTATTATATTATGAACCTGCATTCCATATTTTGCAAAGTCGGTGCTAACAGTAATAGATTATTTGTGCTGCTTGGACCCAACAGTTCCTTTCGGCTCCTGTAGTTGACTATTGACTCTGACAGTCCTTTTTGAAATAGCTGTATAAGCGTTGATGCGGCAAAGGTATGCATACTGAGGTAGGCTTGAAGTGACATTTGATATTTGTCATCAGCATCAAACTCGGACCCACTAATTTTTACAAAACGAACTGTTACACTACTGGAAATAGTGCTTAAATTTTTCCTTTTTGTTCTTTCATTATTTATAGTGTTCTTTATAAAAAAAAAAAACCTTAAAGTTATTTTTGATCAAACATCGTCCTTGGCAGGCATGTTAAGCCGTTGGTCGAATCTCCCGGCGTTCTCATCGGGACTTAAGTTTACTGTTCAGTTTGAAACCGAAGAAATGGCCAAAATGAGATTGTTAGCCATATGGATAGGTTAGAGGTAAAGCTTTAAAACCTGATAGCCGAAAAAATGTGATAACTCATACACAGAACGAGATTTCGAAACAGATAAATTTAGCCTGAAGTGGGTTTGAGGGGATGCCGAAACTTTTGAAAGCTTTTTTTCTCGCGACTATTTTTATGTCAAAACTATAAGACACTCGAGGTTCCAACTCAAACAGTTTTTTGTCCACTGATTTGAAACTTGGCAGTATTATAACCAAGTAACTGAAGCTCAAAACCTATTCAGCGTTTTTGAATTCTAAAAACGTTTTAGTTCTCAGACTAAAACACAGCCGCTTTCGACTACGAAAGTTCTACTTCGGAGTCTTGGCTGCTTTTCAAAAAACGCTGATGCAATTTTGTACTGCAGATCTTGTCAAACGCAACACGTCCGTCTAAAAAGTTTGGAAACAAAAGTCGAAAACAAAGCGTTCGTTATAAACGTCTTTGTCAAATGCAGTGGCATGCAAAGTGAGTATCTTTGATCTCTTACTTGGTTGGTTTCGATCACACAACCACGTGGAGCGGCAACGGTGGAAATGATACAGAATTTCTTTGCAGAGATGCTTGCCGGCTCCGCCTGTATGAAACTCTCCATTTTTCTTTATAAATGACCTAATACAAAAAGTTCCAGAGAAAAACTCTCCAACGGGAAACTTGGTCGTGCCGTTCTTCCCCACGCACTTTTCACGTTTTTTCATCTTCCTGCTTGATTTCAATAGCACTTTGGTTCCTCGACGTGCGTTTTCCGTTTCGTAAATTGAAAGAACACGTGAAGATGGAAAAAATTGGAAGCGAACTGCTTCTCTATCTTTCCGGTGTTTTTTCATTATATCAGCTGATTTCTACAAAGATATAAGGAGATGATTTTTTGTTTGTCTCGTACAATCACAAACTTTTCTCCTGAAAATTTCGACAATATACCAGAAACAGAATACATCGACATTCTGATAAACAAACACAGGCAAGCCAATGAGCGGTCGTATAGTATCATTTTTACTTTGTATCTTTAAAATG
This sequence comes from Umimayanthus nakama, assembly GCA_027574985.1. Taxonomy (NCBI): domain Eukaryota; kingdom Metazoa; phylum Cnidaria; class Anthozoa; order Zoantharia; family Parazoanthidae; genus Umimayanthus; species Umimayanthus nakama. The sequence goes on along the minus strand of JAOBRG010158432.1, from coordinate 15,219 downwards.
AAGGAAAAAAAATCTAAATTTAGAAATTGTTTGGAGTTGTGATTGTCATGTTGATCAATCTCGGAGTGCTGGTGAATGGTTTCACGCTGAGATCCCATATTGTTTCCATTCAAACGAACTTGTTTTGCTCGATTTATCCTCTTCGCAGGGGCTATAAACACTAACATAATTCATTTTTGGCGATTTGGGGACTAGATAAGAGATTCCGGGATAGTAACTGAAGAAACATAGCGGCGTGTAAACTCAAAACAAACTGAAGAACCGAACACGCTAACATACTTTGTAGTTATGGCCGAAAGCACGGTCGAAGATGAGGTGTATAAACCCCCCAAAAGGCGAGAATCTGAACCTTATGAGCATTTGGACGAGCGCAGTGTAGAATTTATCCGCAAGGCTCTTCGAGGTCAGTTCCGTCGTTCGGAACACTCGATTATCAAACTGGAAGAACGATTGATCAAGATGGGCTGTCAGACTATAGACTCGGAAGAGGAAAAAGAGAGGAAACTAAATGCTTCAAAAGAAGACAACGTGGTTGATGAAGGTGCAAGTGTTGAAAATCAGAACGGTGATTCAGTTCAAAGTGGAAAAGGAGACAGCTGTGAAGGTGAAGACACGCAGGCCCAGAAACGTGTACAATGCGAAGAGGGCAAGCATTTCAATTTTACCGTGCGTAATATGCACTCAATGACCATGAATCGGAAACTATCCTTAATAGAAAACGTACAGAAAAACTACGGAAAGTATATAAGGCCTTCAACGAAAACAGTTGAAAGGCCGGGCACCTCTCCTGTTCCTCAATCCATGTCAACACAGTTTATTACCCTAGAGGCCGAAGAAGCAAGGCCTCAGAGTCAAGACAGCTCTTGGCTTGTTAGGGATACGTTTGTCAGTAGAAGCAACTTGGGCCTCGGAAATGAAAGAAGTGACAACTTGATGAAGTTGGAAGGATTTGAACAGGAAGAGAGAAATCGGATGAGGTCAAAAAGCAATCCAGACACCAGCGAAGATCTGAGGGAACAACACAGATTAATCGTAGATAGTGTTGCAGAAAGAACAACAGAGCGTTGGAAGAAAACGATTTTCCTGGCGCTCAGAAGGAAAAGGGAAGCAGCCGAAAGATGGCGAAAAATTCAAGAAATTCACCGACAGGTAACCCGCAACCGGAAGCCAAAGTTTCCGAGTGTTTCGTTGCCTAGTTTAGCACTTCAGCCTCCTCAAAGAAATGAAGAGTTTTACAAAGAAATGAGAATCATCACCGAGGCCCTGCAGGCAATAAACATGAGGTTGGATGAGCAGCTGAAGATCCTGAAAAGAGGTGTACCGAACCGACCGCCGTCCAAGAAGCTGCTTAAGCTACCAAAGATAGAACTAGACCCAACAAACACAGGAATGCCTTAAGGGATTGAAGTTCAATAGTTAGAGTCAGCTGCATGTCCAAGTAACTGCTAAATCTATCTCAAAGATAAAACTGGACCCACTAACACACACGAATACCTTGAGGGACTGAAATTCAATAGTTGGGGGTCAGCTGTCCAAGAAGTTGCTGAAGCTGGCTTTTAAAGACTAAAAACTGAACTGATCGAACTTCAATAGTCAAGGGTTTCTTCTGTAGAGTAAGTATACCTTTTTTCATAAAGAGTTTTACAAGAAAGGTTACCATTGTTTCAACTGGTCTGTACAAACACCCCTTAAATATTTCTTTAACCAAGTTATTTTTTCTGCAAAGGAAGTATACCCATTTTTGTTTAAGAATCCTTAAAAGAAAGGTAACAAATTACTTCATTTGATTTTGACCGACATATAAAATTGTTTTGGAATGTTCTTATTCCCTAAATTTTAGCATATTTTAAACTCTGAATCAGAGGCTGTTCTTTCAAAAAACTAGGCAAACTTGAGCTGTAGGGTTCTTATGTAAAGGTTGTTTGTGTAAAAGCATGTAAATACCAAACAAAAGGAGCAATATTACCACTGACCAGAAAGCACCTAAATTATATTCGTATCGCGTAAGATTAAAAAACAACGTTTGCAGAGCTTTTAAAAGTACATATGCTTTCACAGCTTAAATCCCTAACAAATAAATTGTTTTGTAAATGAAAAAAAGTGCGACAATTTTAGGAAAAACGGGTTATGTTGTAATATACAAACTCTCAAGTTGTGATTAAAGAGATCCTAATTTAAATATGCTACCTGTAGCATATGTTTGAAGATTCTGGCTTCCATTTGGCCTCACCGCAGTATTTCTCAGGGGCTTGACAGGCGCGAACAGCGGCAAACAAAATGAACCGAGCCGATGCGCTGACAAACAGCCAATATGCTGACAAGCTAACAAACAAAAAAAAAATCGGCTGAATTCTGGCAACCAAAACTGACTTAAATGTTGAAATAACAGATAAATGTACATCAACCAAAGTACGAATGGTGAATGAGAGGCAACTTCGTACTTTCATTACTAATGACAAGATACGTGTAAGAGCATGCAGCTTAAAAACTGCTTTCATGAGATGGTGAACGTCGTGCATGTTTTCCGATCGTGCCTGAACAAAGATAGCCTGCTAGGCGGCTCTCCCGTTGGATCAAAATCGAAAAAGGAGGATTGTTTTTGAAATTCTTTTGGCGCGTTAAGTTTAGAAGAGGGGACCCCTCCCCTCCGTTTTCACTCGCCAAAAGAATTTCGGAAACAAACCTTTTCTATTTTAAACCAACGGGAGAGCCTTCCAACAGGCTAGAACAAAAAGGGCAAAGACAGCAAGAGAACCATCTAGAGTCCCAGTAAAGATATTTAAGAAGGCTCTAAAGTAAAGAAAACACCACAAGAACTCAGTTTTAAAAGCATTTGTCAAATCACATTTTTCAAAAATCGAGTCAATCGGTCGAACGCGCTTTTTAACTGACAGTTACGCCCATACAAAAATATTGGGCGGGGGAACCAAGGAAGGGGGGGGGGTTGCCCTGGATCGAACTCATGCTCTCGGTTCTCTGGTTTGTAGTTTCTCGGAACTACACGCTAGTGTAGTTAGTTACGGGGAAAGGGAAACAGGGGCCGGAGGTGTTGAGCGTTTGAATATTTTGTTTTTCTCACTACTCCCCATTATATTTTGGGGCAAGGTAAACTTGATAAAATCCAAGAAACTTTGTGCAGCTCCACTTTAGGTGTGGGTCAAGTATCTGGCCCTCGGATAGGTAGCTTGTCGACTTTAATGGTTGGCTATGCTACTGCACGCAATAGACTCTTTTCACGGTTCTTGAGACAATTGAAAACCTGACGTTAGTGTTCTGTAAACCGTCCGGAATGGAAAGAGCAGGTAAAATTATTAAATGCCGAAAATATGGGGATTGAATATTGAAATCTGTGACATTAGTAAGGATTTTAAAAACAAAAAACACCGAAAACTTAAAAGAGAATGTATGGGAGTTTGCACGTGATCGAGGCTGGGAGGGCATCGCACGCCTCCCAACGCAAAATTCCGATACATTCTCTGTTAAATTTTCAGTTTTTAAAAACTTTACAAAATCTACAGTTCTCAATATTATATCCCCAAATTTTCGGCACTTGGTACCTTTGACTTGCTCTTTCCATTTCTAACGCCTACAGAGTGCTAACGCCAGATTATAGCAAAGACGCAAACGCAAAGCTTGTTTAGGCGCATATTTTTTTAAATGAAAAACAAAATATTTTTGAAAGATTTGCTATTTTTGTGTGCAAATATACCATAACAGTTAGTCACCCCAGACTCTGTCGATATTCACGTCGCCTTCGGTAACTAATTGCTAAGTAAAACAACTATACTCACTATTTTGAACAGACTTGTTGATTAATTTGCACGTCTACATATACAACAACTAATAAAAACATGAACCATGCTCAAAAATGTACCATAACAGCAAGTACTGATTGTAAAAATGACAATTTTTCTGACGTAACTTTTGTTTCTCGGCTTTATAAGGTCGACTGCGTAGTTGTTTGGTTAAAATTGTTAAAGGTTGTTTATGTTAGCTGTAGATATAGAATTTTGAGACGCCATCTTGGAAATTGGTCAGCATTCGTCTTCCATTCACGAGATATGACGAAAGAGACTTTTTACAGAGTGTAAAATTAAGGACATGCGGCGTACTTTTGGAATGAATTTCTTGTGACATGTTTCGTCTAAAACTGCGACAATGCAAAGGATCCATGTTCCCTAAGTTTTTAACCTCATGACGTCAAATTTGGCAAGTTCATAAAGTTAGAGCTAAAGATGTAAACCGTCCTGGGGAATTTTGAATTTCCGCTCCAGTTACTTTTATAACTTAATCAGAGCAGTTTTGTACGCTGCAAATAGGGAATTTTCATCAAACGCCGTCAGAAAATTAATTACGCGTACAGTTAAAAATCCCAAGCACGGAATAAGGAGGCAAATGGTGCGACTAACAGCCGTATTGACGTCTAGGGGTGAAAAAAAATAGTTTGAAATGTGATGCTCGCATTCGTTTATAAACCAAAATTTTTTCACCATCATTAAGATAATTTCATACGCTTTCCATTGATATACAGGTTTGTGGGTGTTCGATGCCTATTAACGAAGTTACATACGGAAAACTAAAAACACCGCTCAAGGTGAACGGTAACCTTAAGATTTTAGCCAATTATTGGTTTGCGTTCAATCTCCAGGGATTCAAATGACAAAAAACATGGCGGTCGTGTTTGTGTACGCAATACAACTCTATTGTTATTGCAACCAACATGATAGTTATGACGTTACATGCAAATCAAGAGTAGTTTGAGCCTCGCATACTTTATGCTAAGTTTATTAAGGAATTCTCTTCTGCGGAGACGAAATAATTGAAAGGGATGCAGGAAGAGAGAGCTTCTAAGTTATTGCAACGCATGTTTTGTGACACCTTCAGTTCTAGTAGAAGAAAAACTTAATTGCAACATTTTAGTGATATCTTTCTACAAAAAGTAAACAAAGAAAAACTGGGCCTAGGTAGCTTTAACTCAAAGTAACTAATACACAAATGAAGCTAAGTAACTAAAAGTTTTCCAATTCGGTTTACATTAACATATGATGGCTTTAAAGGATAGATCAAAAACGAACAAACCTAACAGAAATTATCAAAACACTCTCTCAAGACACTAATATGTAGTAATAATTCGAAAGCTTAACACATAAGACTGCTTAAAATCTTGGTATACTAACAAAAACACTATAATTGTGAAGTATAAGACAGGACTGTGAGATTAAGTTTTAAATTTGTTTTAAAATTCCTTTTAAAAATTTCTTCATCAAGTTTTCGGTGATTGCTTTACAACTTCTAAAATTCAAACCTACTGTAAAATCCGAACATTCTTTAAAGCAGCTACACGGATGTCGTGTGAGACTTCCCGTACTTTTTGTCGTCATCAGCATGTAAGTGTGGTGTGTAATGATCACACAAATTGTGGTCAATGTTGCTAAGCGCTCCGTAATTTGCGTTGCGTCTAGGGCTTCGATTAAATATTGCCAATGGAATACGGGACAGACGGAGATTTTTTCTAGCGTCATCATGGATGCTCGATTTGCCGACGTCATTTTGCAGACTGTGTGCTGCACAGTTTATAGGATTTTCAATACATGACATCTCGTCGTATTTAATATCATTGCCTAAAACAGGGCAACTAGCTCTGGACTGTTGGCAAGATCTCAAACAACCGTTTGATAAAAGTTTCGTACATCTGTCGCTGCTGTTAAACCCTTGACGCTGTAAAGGGCTACCAAGATTATCTACACTGTGGCTACACTGTAAATCAGAAACGACGGCATCTTCAGAGTCGTACTGCAGTAGGTCCGAACAAGAGCTGTGTTCTGATGTTGCATTACATCGGGACCGCTTTGGACTCGAACTTTGCTGCAAGGAACAGGAAAAACTCTCTCCAGCGGAATTTGCTTTAGGAATTTGCAAAAATACTGAGTCCTCCGTGTTGTTAGTTTCTTTACATGGATAACTGTTGCTTCCTGAGCTGAAGCTAGTTGTCACTCCAGCATCATTCAAGGCAGCGCTACTGCCTTTATCATCAAAGTCGCAGCATTCCGGTTTGCTGTCTTCGAACTGTCCAGTGTCTTCATTTGTCCGAGCTGTGGTCGTCTTCTTAACACCTGCGCAAATGTCTGGCCTCACACTGCCGCTGGCATTCTTATCATCCTGCGTTGCTTTATCTTGATCTGCATCTTCCGTAGCTTTCGCAGGAAAAACGAGAAACACCATATCGCCTTCTGATACCATGTCGCTGGTTGTTTGAGGTGAGTCTTCCTGCTTGTGGAGCGCACTGTCGACAGAAGTTGTTGAACGCAACTCCGGTGAGGGATGGTTTGTTTCATTTGTTGCCGCATTCTGCGCAAGTTCGGGTTCGTCTGGCTCCTTGGAAGTCGACGTGGTTTGTGTTTTTGGTGGTTGGCGAAGAACTGGAACAGGTATTGTTATAACAGATTCGCAACTTTGGTTGCTGGACTTGTAGGGATTTAACGTTTCTTTCGCAAGAGATTTAAGGGAGGAGCACGAACAGCTGATTCCAGACTTGATGGACGAGAGACTCTGCAAACTAAAATTTGTTGGAAGTATTATAAAAGGCCCGTTATCTTCCAAGCCTTCTTTTGATGTGGGCCAATGTAAGTAGCTCGAATTGCTCGACGCACTCTTAAGGCTCAATGACGCCATGGAAATTGCGCCGCGTCTCATGCGCAAACGCGCCGGAAGCAGAAACGGTGTTAAGCCCAGCGCAGTATCTTGCAGTGTTTCGTCTGTTGATTGTGTACAGGGAGTTCCACGGTGCGCATTTTGTTTCCCTGCTTTCTCCTTTTTATTGTCTTCTTCGGCTTTTAATCTTGAAACATCAACAAACGAAGAGGCTCGAGATGGAGGGTCCAATCGAAACATAATATCTTCTCTTGTCTTTTGTTCTTTTTGTTCTTTCGACAGCTCAGGGGGAATAGAGCTTAATGACCTACTTCCAGCGTTGTACGTGATACGTGGAGGATGTAGCGAGGTTATTGACTGCAGGGAGTGGTAGGAGTCTTTGAAAAACTTTCTATAATGACTCTGGCATGACGTTGGTGTCAGTGACATTTCTGAACCCATGGGGGTGGGTTGAGCTGTTGTAGTACCTCGTCTTCCTTCCGTACTGCAAATCGAAGGATAATTAAGGCTACCCGGATTTCCAGTTAGGTGTAGTTCCCCAGTGTCAGACTTACACCTCGGAATTCGCATGGCCGTTAGAGCGTGGGCCAAAGCAACACGTTTCTTTTTTGGCGGAATGTTGAGCCTCGCTTTGGCGTAGGTATAAAACAGGGAAAAGTTTGTTGCCACGACCGAGACCGGAAGTGCGATAACTAACACGCCACATATGGCGCATGCGCTACCAATAACTTTTCCTAACCACGTGCTAGGATAAACATCTCCATAGCCTACCTGTCGGTAGAACCAAGTGATGAGTTACAATTCTGAAGACATTGAGGAATTCTTTCCTGTAGATCCCAGAACCTTTTGTTAGTAATAACATAAGGAGTTCTATGGTAACTTTTCCTTGTTCTAGGAGAGTCATTAATGCTGTTAAGTAAGATTTCAAACTAAGTGGTGCACTGATTAAAGAAGGGCTGAAAAATTACTCTTTCAGTCATGTCCCACTTGGATAAGGACTGAGCAACATATTCGAAAACGTATTATTGTGAATTTGCGCTCTTCAACATGTGATTAGAATTGTATTTTGCAAACTTGGCAGGTGTAAGTGAGATGGAATTTAAAGTAATCATCTTCACCGTCAACATCATAATCTTTATCATTATCATCTTCATCATCATCACTAACGTCATTGCTGTTATTATTTTTATCATCACTTTCATCATTTTTTAAAAGTGGTAAGGGTAAAGCGAATTTCTTTAACGATGGTAATACGTGGCAGCAACTAACTGTTAAACGTGTGGCCCTCGGTGTGCACTTTAACCCCTTCCTCTGACAGTGCTCCGCCTTACGGGTATTTAAAGATATGATTAAGAAATGTTTCATGCTTGGCGTGCGTCAATCGAGTTATGGGATGCACGCGGGAAGTTGGGAGAGCACGAGAGAAGCGTTTGAGTGGCACGAGGTGAAGCCATGTGCTTCTCTAGCTTCTTGAGTGCTCTCCCAACTTCCCAAGTGCATTCATAACTTGATAGATGTACAGCAAAAGCATGGAACATTTCTTTTAGAACATTGCCACCCTAAACAAAACTGATAAGATATAGAATTCTCCTAAACTATTCTGAGCGTTTTGACCGGTTGAATGCATTCACGCGACTTGATAGACGCACGGGCGTGCGTCGATCGAGATTTAGATGCACGCTTGCGCCATACAAAAAGCGCGCGAAAAATTACCAGCTATATTCTAAAGCTACATGGATCATCATCATAAGCAGCATTATCTTCATCATCACAAGAAGGGCGGTTATACTTACCGTGGTCATAGTTATAATGGTCCACCACATGCTTTTGGGCACGCTGCTGTAACCTTTGGAATTCACCTTGCGTTCGAGAAAATACAGGATACTGGAGAAGACAACGGTCTGAAAGCCCATGATCACCAACAGCAAGCACAGCTCACGCGAGCTAGCCTTCAAAGTATTAGTGAGAACTTGGATGACGTATGACAGCTTGAACAGTTGAAATATTCTTGCCACTTTCATCATGACTAGCATCTCGAGATAAGGGACCTCTTCCGAAAATCTTGGGTATAACACAAGCATATACATTGGGACTAGTGAGATGATGTCCACCCAAGTCAACAATCTCTTCAGAAATTTAACCTTAAACACAAAAGCGGCACATGTAAGTTGGTCAGTTTGATAACAAATGATAGCACATCGAGTGCCCGTGAAGTAAAAAAAAAGAATAAGGTAAAACCCGCTTGTAAGAACCTAATGAATTAAGACCTACAGGCTGTTTTTGGCAATTCAATATCAAGAATCATAAGAACGTGTCAGCCTGAAAAGAGGGTTCTTATGAATAAAAATTCGATCAATTCCAACAATCAAAATTGTGAGCTTTAAAGAAACAATTAATTGGAAAATCATGTTTGTAAGTTTTTTATACTTGCGTTCTATAGTTTAAAAGTGTTTTGTTCTGTAAGTTACTGTTTAGCGAAAAAGGCTTGCATTTAAATTATTTAATATACTAGTGCCAAGTTATTTTATTAGTCAAATATAGTAGTACAACGTAATTTCTGCCATTGGTTAAGCTATAAAGACCTCTTGAAAATAAAAACTTATTCAGTATGATGTCGAAAACTCTGAGTACTTACATGCGGGTTTTTACTGTAGCTACCTTAAACATCTCGGCAACAAGAAAACGACACAGAAGGAATACGTAGAAGTTAGCAAGCTGAGCAGATATAGCACCTTTTACTTGCAAGAAAACTCCAAGTTTCAGAACACAAAACAGTACATGCTTAAATAAGTAAAGCCAGGTTTTGCTTATTTCGTTGTCGCTACAACGTTGTTTAGACGACGAATTAGCAAAAACCTAGCTTACTTATTTACGTAGTTTCTACCCTTGCAAGTATAGAGCATTGTAGCACATTTTCGGACATGCACCTGTCCGCTTTATCTAGACTGCATACTATAAAGTTGATTTTACTAAAACATATTCATTGTTGATAATGTTGCTTATTTTGATGTATTCTGCTTAAGAGTGTTATTCGTTTTTTAGAGTTTTGTTCGTTGACAAGTCTATGAAACGGTGGATAACTCATTCGATTGGGAACCATTTGTCCTTTTTGAGATCATATAAGAATTTTCTTGGACCAGTTTCTTTGTTAATCTGTTACTACATCTAAAAACGTTTTAAGACAATTGACACATCTCAAGAAAGAAGAAAACAGTATAAAGAGAAGCATTTGTCGACTCTTTTACAAATCAATCTACAAAGAAGGAAGACAAAACTAATTTAAGCATCTTTGTTATATATTTGAACAATTACGTTCACTCGTTCGGGGTGTTGATACAAGTTACTAAAATAGTTTATTTGAGAATGTTTTGTTGCTAAGGACGGGCTTATACACAAAGTTACCTTATTAGGAGAAAAGATTGCTCTGAGAACAAACTCCATTGAGAACCAAGCCATCGTGATCACGTGAATTATATTCAAGACTATGAGCCCGACGGAGTTTCGTTCTTGAAACATTGGTAGGGTTGACAGGGCGAACTTAATAATGAAGGCAGTAAACATGATAAAGGAGGTGATGGCGATTGCCTAGAAAAAAGTTTATAAATATAATGTTAACATAAACATAAACATAAACATATGAACATCGACTTAAAACTAAAGTATATAACATAATAAATGAACTTTGGTTTCCTTTACAACGTTCAGGAAACACGCCACAAAATGCACCTGCAACTACAACAAGTGTTGGATGAACGAAATTCCAGTCATTACTGCCATTTCGTGTTAGAGCTGAATGACTTTTAAGCTTAAGTATCCATTAGTTTTAAAGAACGATGCTTTTAATCAACATGTATTATCCATGAAAAAGCACAGCAGCAACAACTGCCGAACACAGCAGCAAGAAAAGCTGAGGTTCAGAAAGTAATGATCGAACTTGTCAGTAAAACGACGTAACCATAAACTGACGAAGTAGTTCTATGCCTATTTATAACTAGTATTTTGTTAGGAAGCCCTATTCCTTACAATGAGTTTCATAGGGTTCCCAAAATTACTACTTTAATGGATCAAATTCTTTTTCTACGAGATGTTTTAAAGCATTTTGGTGGGTATAGGATTGGTATGGGAACAACGTGAAGTTTAGCTGTGTAGAAAGTGTTTAAAATATTAGTATATTTTGAATTTTTAGGGCCATTTTAACTATCAACGTGATAGTAAGTAATACCCTTGAAAACATAAGGTTGTTATTATTATTATTATTATTATTATTTTATTTTATTTTAATTTATTTTTTATTTTATTACTCAATAGTTCGTTCTGTTTTTAGTTTTTTCTGCTTTATTTCAGAAAGGTTTTTGGAGAATGTTTTACATCTTGGCGTATTAACAGGTTTTCCCCTGTTATGTAAGTATTTCTCAAAACACGTTTTGCAGTCTTGATGATTGGTGGTAATACACGCTTTTTTGTAAGAACAAACTATAAAAACACCCAGGCTGATATTTGCCCAAAATTTAAGAAACTTTTAGAACTTAGCCTGGTCATTTCAAGGTTTTTCGCTGGATGGATAAAACGATAGCAAACACATGTTTCTTAGCTTAGTGCTATTTTACAAGTATTAGTACAGGCATTTAATCCACTTTTTAAAAGTATCATGACTGATAAAAACAGTTTAAGAACAATTTGAAGCTGAAATCGCCCAAAAATTAAGAAAAGCCCGGTCTCAGCCAAAAGTTGCTGGTTCTTATAAAAAAAAAGTGTGTATGCAGGCTTTGGTGTTTTGCGACGTTAAGGGTATTGGCCATGTTTTAGTTTTTAAAACATCACTTTTTTATTGTTAAAACCATCCAAAAATTTTTAAAGGCGAGTGTCATTTTTCTTCAGTTGTCTACAAATTGTCAACATAATGGATAACTGCTGGTTTCCATTGCTTCGAGTTTTCACTTATATCACTAAGTAATGAGGCAGTTTATCATAAACAGTGCCATGCTTTGGTCCGTTGTTAATCAATTTTGGCAAAAGTTTTAACAAGCTTTCGGTCGAGCCCAGACCACTTGTCTTTCGAATTCTTCCAGTGTTTTGGCTCAAACAGCGGTGACACAAATGACTTATCGCAGTTCTAAAGTGATTTCTTGAAGATGTTTACTTTTTTCCTATTTTAGTATCTGGAAAACGGATGTGTGTTCAAACCTTTATTTCAAGGCTTCTGTATTTTAACAGCAACATTTATTTACACTTCGGTTAGTAGTTATAATTTTTTTTCAGAAACTACAGACAAAAGTATAAGTGCAGAGCCATTGTGATAACCAGAAGAGCTAGTTGAAAACAGGTGGTCTTAATGTTCATTAGTCGTAATAGTAACCGAGTATAAATCTATATTGGAGGCACTTCAATTATTAACGTAGCAGGGCTCCAAAAATCTGATACCTTTGCAATACTCGAAGAGTAGGGCTCGTCCAGGATCCTCCATACTTGGGGCCTTATTCGAGCCCACCTCGAGGGCCTTTCGTCGTCTTCCGTCTCGAAGAGCTCTGAGTTTCTAGACAGCGTAGCATCTTCAAGTTGTTCCTCTTGGGGAATGCGGAAATACTTCAGTTTTTCTTGTTTGTCCCGATGCTGCTTGTAGTTTTCCCAGCAACACATCTCCACCTGAGCCAAGAATACATAAAAACCATCAAAATTTAAAACGTTAACATTAAATTCAAGGGAGATATCCGATCAAGTTCAAACCAGTTGCTCTCTGTCCCACAATCGAAAGATCGTTCTCTGTTGATACGCCAAAACTATGGATCTCCAACAAGTAAATAGTCAATCGTATGCTTTTCAATCTAGATTGAAACCTATATTTTTAAACTGGGGTTGTAACTTTGGATATTGTTTTAGACACTGCATTATTACTTTCAAATTAGTGTTACAGGTTTTTGATCTAATCCTGTTCTTAGCCGAGATTTGAGTGTCACGATTTTGAGCCTATGTCCTGCGGCAAAATTGCTTGTCGCGTAACGGCACTCGCAAACAATTGATTGAAGACTGAAGAAAATGTACTTGAATGCTTTGGACAATCAAGTTCTTCAAGATTCGGAGATGGTGTCGCTTATTTATAATTCGGCGTTAATGTGCCGTTGCATGCGAAGTTTACTTTGAATCAAACAGTTCACAAACTTCAAGTTCAGTCCAAGCACAAACTCAGTAGCTGCGATGTCATGCATAACCTTAGGGTTAGTTTTGCCTGCTCTGCAGACCAAAACTCAAACGTCGCCATATTTGTTTCAAATTGTGATCTACCCAAAATGGTGGAGTCAGCAACGTGAAATTTAAAAGAATTACCCAACGACGTTAAACAAAAGCCCATGGAACGACTGAAGGCAAACCAAATGCTCAACCGGGCGCGCAAAAATTATGCCCAGAGCTTCTTAAGTTTATTTGAGTAAAATAATTATTAACTGACACAGAGTTTTTTTGTCATGGAGATATATATATTTGTGTTGCACTTCTGGTGTCTTGAGGTGGTAAGAGAAACTATCTGACTGACTGTTAACTAATATTGTTGACACAATTATCTTTTCACTCTTTCACTAGCCATAACCTTAGAGCGAATTAAAGGGTAGTTCTATCCAATTTTTAATAGTTTCTCAGATCTATCATTTTAGCTTTGTCTTCAGAGAACTCAACTAGCAGAGAAATGAAGCAACACCCGCAGTCTTCTCTACAGGCCACATCTTCAAGCTGCTTGCCCTTTTGACAAAAACCACTAGTTTATACATTAAATTGCAAAGCGCGTTCTTTCATGTAGGCTGTTACAAGTTAGTTAAAGATAACAATTTGCAATTTGTTAAGCACATTCTCAGGGAGTGTGTTTATTCAATTTAGCATATTCTGCCAGAATTGTTTTGTTATTGAACACTGTAAAAACATATAAATGCGAAGTATCTTGCTCAACTGGCAAAACTTACTAGATCACCTCTGATTACTTAGTTTGGCGATGCTTCCCGGTTGAGTTCTTGGTATGTTCTCAAAATTTTAAATGGACCTTTTCAATAGGGCCTTAATCCCGTTTCCTGAAGCTTGATATTTTGAAGCTTTCTATACTTCACCTCCGTAAGTTAGAAAAGGAAGAACAGTAATGTAAAAGATTTTCTACACAAAGCAGGCAGTTTTGGATAAGTTTGTGATTTTGAGTTATAGAGAGCTCGAGTACACGTATTGTCTTATAAAAAGATACCGGAGTTAGCTTTACCCATGGGTACACTTTTGCACTACTTCAGACAGTTCAACCAAATTGTTAGTTATATAAAAGAGAACTCTACACATACTGGGATTGAAAATATAGGATACGAGAGTATGTTACGGGTTTCAATCTTGATAAGTTCCGTTTAATTTTTTACTTAAGGTTACCGTTCACCTTGAGCGGTGTTTTCAGTTTTCCGTACGTAACTCCGTTAATACGCATCGGATACCCACAAACCTATATATCAATGGAAAGCTTATAAAGTTATCTAAATGATGATGGAAAAATTATTTAAAAGTTTTAATTTATAAACGAGTGCGAGCATCATAGTTGAAACCGTTTATTTCACTTCTAGACGTCAATGCGGCTGTCTGTTTCAATTTCAACCATTTTTAGTTTGTTTATGAGATTCAGCACAATTTTTACTCTAATTCCGTCCGGGCGATTTTTAATTGAATGCGTTGTTAATTTTTTACAGGTATTTAAAGAAATTTCCTTATTTGCAGCGTACAAAACTGCCCTGATTGAGTCATAAAAAATGATTGGAGCGGAATTTCAAAATTCGGCAGGACGGTTTTCATCTTCAGCTATTGTTTTATGCACTTGCCAAATTTGACGGCATGAGGTAAAAAATTGGGGGAGCATTGATCCTTTGCGTTGTCGCAGTTTTAGCAAAAATATGTCTCGAGAAATTCACTCCTAAAGTACGCCGCACGTCATACAATTTCACTTCCGGTGAAAACTCTCGTTCGTCATATCTTGCAAACTATTAGACGTATTGAAAAACAATTTTTTCCTACTAGAAGCTCATTTAATGTATTTTTATTTTCTGCAAAAAACTTTGAACTGTTCCAACGTGGACGGTATCCTTAAGTTTATAATACTAACACATAGCTTATTAAAAGAAACTCTATTGCAGTTTACAATGAATTGTGGAAATATTTACAAATAGTCTGCAATAATCAGTACGTTAAACATGGTTGACTACTTTAAAAATAAACGTCCATGCGACTTGGATTCAGGAGATTGTTCCGATTTGATGGCCACTAATGAGGAGTTGGTTCTTCGATATGAACGTAGAAATCAATTTGTGTTTTTGTATTCAGTATATATATGTTATTTACTGGCTGGGAGGTCCGTATAGGGAAAAACTGTGACCAAGGTCTGAATATGCTGACCGAGGCTTCTGGGCCGAGGTCACCATATTCAGGCCGAGGTCACAGTTTTTCCCTATACGGATCGACCATAAGCCGGTAAATAACTTATTTAATTTTTCCTCCAACGGACAAGCACATCAAGGGGCGAACCAGAGGCGAAGTAACGCAGGTTACTGTGACCGTGGTCAG
>JAOBRG010158321.1:0-18415 GCA_027574985.1 Umimayanthus nakama | reverse complement strand
ATCAGTGACCATATCACAGAACACCTTAAAGGGGGCTCCTCCGTCGGGGTTTATGGTGTAGACCGCTGACCTCAGCTCACCGGACTTTTTGAGAGCTGCACAGTCTTTCGGCACTGTACATCAAAGTGAACAAAAGGAGCTGTTGGAATAGATGATTTTGAAGAAGAAAAATGCCAAACACCAGACATGCAAGTTAACCACTATAACTCCTGCTGACGTATTCTTGCTATAAACCAAGTGAGCTGTTTTCCTTGTGTACAGATTTTACAGAGAGAGGGAGGGGGGGGGGGCGGAGGCACTGTCCCCCACCCCTCGGTCATTTTTTAAAAAGAGGGGCGGCTTAACTCAAAGGCCAGATCCCGAACAGGCCAAAATTTGCAGTAATATTGATGAAAACTAACCACTGAAATCCAAAAACCTGAATGGAGCAATTAACCGTATGCTAAAATTGGTACTTGACTGGCCGTGAAAAGCAACTTACGTTCACCTATGTAATTCACAGTCCTTCAACGCTGTTTGAAATGCCACAAGCTCAACACAAGTTCACTAGTCTAACTCACCGTCTGTAAGCACTGTTTTATGTACCTCAAACCCAACACAAGTTCACCAGTCTTCTTCATCGTTCGTGAGCACTGTTATATGTATCTTAAAATTAACACACGTTTGCCAGTCTAATTCACCGTAGTAAGCACTGTTTCTAAGGGCGGGAGAACAATATAAGGGGCATACTGTTTCGTCAGTAACGAAAGTCATTTGATGATGTAAGGATTGTGCTAATTATCTAGAACGGATCAAAAAACTAAAACATCTATCAGCTGGATAAACTTTCTTCGTCTCCGTAAAAGAGCCACTGGGTATGTATTTCTTTTGTCAGGAAAGGAAACTTCATGTAATATATGGTTAATACAAGATTATAACTCACCGGTTACGAAAATCACCAGAAAAGTCACTAAACCTGCAAATAGTGGTATTGGCTTGTCTTTTGTAAACGATGGATAAACAAGAAGGAAAACAGAAGAAAACACATACTAGAGTGTTTAATACTAATAAGTATCGTCTCTAGCAACATCAAATTGATGAGTTAGTCTTTGTTTCTCTTACTTTCGATATACTAATGAGCTGAAATATGTTAGCTTCAAACGTTGTGATGCAAAACTAGCCGAGGTCATGTTCTGGTGTAAACTGAAATTAATTGTATTTAGAATGTATTGAGACGGGGATAAACTTGAAGCAAAACTCGGCAATGCGTGTTGCACTTATAACATACCAGCTGATTTGTTCAAGACCTGCAGGTTTGTCATCTCCATTACTGTTCCAAGGCTATTTGACCCTCGACAAATGTACGCTCCACTGTCATTCCTTCTGGTGTTTCGAATAATTAGTATGTTATTCCTTCTAATGAAACCTGCACTAGAGATGGACAATCCGTGGGCACGTCGCCATGTTATCACTGGTTTGGGATATCCAACGATATCACACTTTAGCCTCGTTTCCTGTCCTAAAATGCCAACTATCGTTGAAGTAAAAATAGAGCGAAACCTGGGAGAAGCTGCAAAGCAAAGAAAGCAGTTAATATTTTAAAACAGCAATGTAAAATCATCAGAATAGTTTAACGAAAGAAACAGCCGACCATATAATAAAACAATACAGAATCGCAACTGTTCCTTTAAAACTAACCAGGTCCCGGTGGTACGAGGAGTGGATAACTTTATCCAGCAGATAAAGTTGGTACATTTTTAATTTTGTTTGGACAACGAAAAAAATTTATCACATTGGATTGGGATTTGTCCGCTGGATAAAGTTATCTACTCTTCGCACAACTGGGTCCTGCACAATAGTGCACTCCTAGCCTTAAAGAGGTTGTTCTTTTATTTCACTTTTGAAGACGGACTCAGATATCAACAAAAACCCAGCTTTTATGTGTTAACCAAGACTTCTACATCTACGGATTGGCTGGTAAATGCACTTAATTTTCAAGCTTCTGGTCTTGGCTCATTTTTAAGTTTTGGTCCGATTTAGTTTCCTGTTGAATGTCATTTTCCTAACTTTTTAAAGTCAATTCTGTTTTTATTTTCTTCTTGATTTACTTACACTTGTGATACAACATAAGAACATTTGCTATGCTTCCGCTTATGTTTTCATCATTTCACAAGTGTAAACCAAACTTTACCTCTCACGTAAAGCGCAACGAATCCCTGTGAACTTCCCAGCAGATTTGTGGCAGTACAGGTGTATCGTCCACTGTCCTCAAATGTGACGTTGTGTATTACCATCTCCCCAGTGGTACTGTTTAGCGAGACCTTCTCCCCCCTGGTTGAGTCCTTCCCTCTTCTCCACGATATCTGTGCTTTCGGGTTTCCACTAGCGCTACATATCACTCTTACCGTCTCGTGTTCGTTGACAGTGAGAGACTGGGGCGAGACAAGAACCTCTGGTGGGGAGATGGATTCACCAGGCGCTCCTCTCACTCCGGGGACCCCTCGTGGGCCTGGGGGCCCTCTCGGTCCCTCTAAACCTTGGGGTCCCCTTCGTCCGGATACTCCATATTTTCCCGTCCTTCCTTGCGGACCTCTCACCCCAAGGGATCCCTTTTTACCAGGTCGACCTTTGCATCCTCTTCTTCCACGAACACCTGGTTTTCCCGGCATTCCTGGTGCACCTGGTTTTCCCGGCATTCCTGGAGGCCCTTGCTGTATAGAATGTTGAACACGTGGACTCAACTTGTGGAAAATCTGTTGCGACTCAAGCAATCTCTTCAATGCTTTTTCTAACTTACTGACACGATTCAGCCAATAAGTCGAACTCTTTTGCGGGGTTGATGAAGATCTGCGAGTTCGTTTGCTGAGACCTACCGCAAGAGAGTTGAAAATTGTTTCTTACTGGTCACAAAATGGACTTTTTAAGTGCGACATGCTCGCCGGAGAGGCTGTAGCTAAATTCAAAGTTGCCTTTCCTGAGCACCGTGGGAGGGTTTGCTGACACTTAATTACGAATGTAGGATTACTATACAGACCTTCGGAAAACAAATCGCCGGGAAATGATGGTCTTACAGCCGAATATTATTCGTTGTTTTTGCACCTATTCGGTTATCAGGTTATTTAATTGTTGACAGTCTTAACAGATCTTTTGAAGAAAGAATGCCGCCTGAATCTCTAAAACAGGCATGGATAAACCAAGTTCCATAAAGGACAGAGACAAGCTCTATACAAATATTTTGCGATCTAAACCCCTTTTAAAATCAGGACTGTGAAATCGCATCTAACGTTATTGTTAGGGGAATGCAAGAGTTTTCCCATCTGTAATAGACATTAGTCAATGTGCATACGTTACGGACCTCTATATAGAAGAAACATTGCGCATTTTAGCGGTTGTGATGCATCATACAGACGATATTTCTTGGTGTTATTCTGTGCTTTTGTGATTTTGAAAACGCTTTTAGTTCTGTGTATTCGTCTTGTCTTTTGAAAACGCTTGAAACTTAAAACTTTAGCAAACGGATAGAACTTTCTACAATAATATAAGAAGTTGCGTTATCATGTGAACGGAAGCACTTCCTCAGGGCATTTCAACTTAAGTAGCGCTGTCAGACAAGTGACCCACTCCCAACTTATACAACGTTGATCTGGAGGTCCAAATTATAAAACCACCATTTTAATCTGTTACCTTCAGTACTTTAAAGCGCGTTCCAACTCATTACTAAGTTATGTAAACGGAATCGTGACTGCCAACCCTGCTGCCGCGTAATTTCCTCATCTTAGTTTTTGACGGTTAAATAGTGTGCTTTGTAATTATTTTGTTATCTCTGATGAAGTCCGAACTTGGACGAAACGCGTAAGTTCAATAAATATTACAAAACTGAAGGAAAAGTCTTCCTTGCGTTGCTCACTGGAACCTAAATAAAATAGAACGGATTAAAACTTTGAAACTGAGATTTTCGCAGAATATAAACACACATGAAATAAACTTCTAGTAAAATACATTGTTTTTCAATACGTCTAACAGTTTGCAAGATATGACGAACGGAAGTTTTTACTGGAAGTAAAATTGTATGACGCGCGGTGCATTTTAGGAGTGAATTTCTCGAGATATGTTTTGGCTAAAACTACGAAAATGTAAATAATCAATGCTCCCTCAATTTTTACTCTCACGCTATCAAATTTGACAAGTTGATAAAATAATAGCCAAAGATGAAAAACTTCCTGGTGAATTTTGAAATTCCGCTCCAATAATTTTTTATGACTCAAATATGGTAGTTTTGTATGCTGCAAAAGGACAATTTTCTTCAAATGCCTGCAGAAAATTAAAAACGCTTTCAATCAAAAATCGCCAGGAAGGACTTAGAGAAAAAATTGTGCTGAATCTCACAATCAAACTAAAAATGGTGAAAATTGAAACTTACAGCCGCATTGTCGTCTGGAAGTGAAATAAACAGTTTGAATTTTGATGCTTGCATTCATTTATAAACCAAAGTTTTTCAGCAATTTTTTCACTATCATTTAGATTATTTTATAAGCTTTCCATTGATATATAGGTTTGTGGGTATCTGATCCGTATTAACGGAGTTACATACGAAAAACTGAAAACACCGCTCAAGGTGAACGGTAACCTTAAGATGAAATTTTTTTGGCGATTTTCAGTTTAATTTTTTCCTAATTTGTTCTTATTTCTATGAGTGGTTTGAATTGAAGAAAAACAAAACAGAACTACGAAACGCCTTGCGCTATACATGTATCGTAGAGGCAGACTGCCATTATTAATTCTTGTATTGTGTTAAATTGCCAAGTTAAATTAGGAGTTACAGTGAAGTTTCTAATGAAAAGTTTTCATAGTTTCGGGTCTCATTGCTCCTATATAAAGAACGTGTATTGTACCACCAGCTTGGTTTTACCCTGATAACCAGCATTTGCTAAGTTTTTATTATCAATCAACGGCCATAGAATGTAACTGAAACTGCAATAGTATCAGACTCTCCTGGCAATGAACAACAAATATAAATTACCCACCAATTAAATCGAAAAATATAGTGCTTTCTAACTAACTACGCGACTGCTCAAGTTGTCTTTCTGTGCCGAACAGCAGGAAAAAGTTCGCCATTTATCTGAGACATGCGAAATGAGTTTTGATGGATACAAAAACTTTTAACAAGCAGTCGTAGGGTTTGCAGAACCCATCAGATTAATTTAATAAAAGTGAAAAGAAACCTGAGTATCACAAAACACAAACAATCTGAGAGGATTTCATCACGTACCTAATTCCTGAAGGTGATCGTCAGCTGACTGTTGGTCGCGTCCTTCTGTTCTTGCACGTATATGAAACTCTACCCGAATCATTACAATGCAGCAGAGAATCAAACTGATTATTGAAAGCAAACAGAAATGTGGTTTCTCTTTGCAGTGAGACATGTTGAAATTATAGAACCAGCGAGTAGTGTTAGTTCAACCTTTCACTCTAGCACTGAACCTACTCAATGGTTGGTCACTAATGAGAATGCAATGGTAGCTCTACAGCCAATAAGTCGAATCCACCCACCTACGTCAAATGATTTTAAAGTTATAAACAACAACGGTATGTACGCGTGCCGGCCTGTGCCAAAAGCTTGCTGGCGTTCTGAACTGGCGCCAAGGAGCTTGATCTTTTGTCTTCTTTTGCTTAGTTGGAATTGTACAACGACAACATTCATGTCTCAAAAATAAACTTCAAAAGGTGCAACCGATTGTCAGTTTGATTCATAAGTGTTCCTGACCGGTCTCAAAGAATACAACTGGTTTTGTACCCAGTCTCACGCATACAGCAGCTGCACACTACATACGTGCATACACACCCTCACACAAAGGCGTACCGCGGAATCTTCACTGCTTGTTTATACTTCCGGTTTTCGCACCTTGAAATTTTGGTTACTCTTGAAATAAGTTTCGACTTTTATTTAGATCACGTGACTTAAGCACTGCTGGAGGCTTCTCGTTGAAAAGTATTTTGACGATATTAATCTATTGAACTCAAGTTTATGCAGAAAAATTTTCTTGCTTATGGGGGACTGGTTATAATTTAGCAAGGGGAAAAGGGAGATTGGAAAATAGATTTAAAAGTTATGAATATACGTAACCCTTACTGGCAACAAGTACGAAAAATGTCGACACTCCCCCTCGGCCAAGGCTGGAAAAACTGTACACCCGAACAACCACCACTTGTAAAAAAAATTCCACAATTCCTATTCAAAATTTGACAATTTTCACAATACACATGAACATAGTGGATGTTCGGCCGTAAGAAGAATAATAACGGATTTATTACATTTATAACCGCAATGGTTTGTTACATTTGGTACCAAACTTTAAGGACTTTTATTACACTTAGGACCCAGTCCGTATCACATTTAGTACTGTTGCTACCTTTAGGACCAAATTTTTATTACCTTAAGGACCTTAATTACTTTTATGGGACAATTATTACACTTAAGGCCTCTACAAGCCCCAGACCTGGCTGTAAGAAGAGTAGATAAAAGTGCGTTAAAACTGCGTGAGACCAGACGGCGAACACAATTTGAGACCCTGGAAATACACTCAAGTGTAAACTAATTCCAAACTGAGTGAGAAATATTGTATGATTATTTGTCAACCGCGTACATGAAAAAACAAAATAAAGGAGTTTTTTCTTTTTTATGTGAGTAGTATAGTATACACCGAATTACCTACGTTTTTGGGGACGAATCTCTCCTTTTTTGTTTTCTAAAATCATGAATAAAATGCCGGGAAATCTCTTAGAGTTTGAAGAGTTCCTGATTGTTTTGCTTAGACTGCAAATATGTCCAGTTCATTCTATTGCTTGAGGGTACTTTAAGCTTGTTGTCTATTGTTCTTTAAACTCTGACAACAAAAGGCTCAAACAGCTATAAAGTAGGAGCTTGCACATCGATTAGTTAAAGCAATGGTTGTACAATCCATGTATTTTTTTAAAAATTTCTACACAAATAAAGGGACTGGAAGGAACATAAAACCAAGAGTTTGCTGTTAGAGATCAAAGCAGGACTGTTTTTGTACCTTTGAGTAACAAACTTAAAAACCATAAGGAAACAACAGAAAGATAAACATGATCAGTCAATCGCAAAAATCCCGCCAAAATCTATTCTTGGTTTTATTTTGATAAAAGATAATTGGAAAAACGCCAGTGTAAAATGAATCAAACCAAAATATTAGTTGCATTTGGCGCCAAAACCGTTAACTCATTAGAGCGCTGGAAGTATTTTCATAACAAAAAAGGTATCGGGCAAGATTGGGCAAACCGTCCAAGAATAAAAGAGATAATTTATTCCCCTGCATTTTACTAATGAGTTTGGAAGATAAATAAGATAATGTATTCCCTCCATTTTATTTATGAACTCTGACGTCACCCTAGAGATAAATTATTCCTCCGCAGAGATAAAGAGATTCCTCCCCCCAAAAATGGGTAATTCGGTACATACTGTACTACTTATGTGTAAAGGGGACTTTAAGTCTTTGTACTGTTTGAACGAAAACAAATTATTGTGTTTTGAGTTTAAAAGTAAAGTTAGTGTAAACTAAGTTTGTAGGAGTCTGTCTGCAAATTCTTCTGTTTTAATTGGAATCTCCAAACTTTTGTTTCATATACTGCATGTTTGTTGTTTCGGGGTTTGTTTCCACTGAACTAATTGTTTTTGAATTTCCCTCCACTGTTGTCACAAGAACACCAGTATTTTGATTGTTTACTGACCGTTTATTGTGTCTCATCCATTCGGCTTTGAGAAATTGAGTTTGTACAGGCCTGTCGCAAGGATTTTTTTGCAGGGGATGCATACTTAAAGAAACGGGACCAAAAAACTAATGTTCGAAGGATAGTCCATGCAAGATCAGAAGACAAAAGGGTTTTAAGTGGGTCCGGGGCAAGTTTCCAAGGAAAGGTTTTGAAATTTGAGGTAATCAAACTGCTGGAAATGCATTGAAACTGCCAATCCTACCATCACCACGTTATTTTCTTTGTATCATTTTCAAATCGTTTACTACCCCATAAGGCAAAACTTTTTGGCTTCTGGCGCACCCCTTTACCTACAGACCTAATGTGGTTGGATAGAATTACCCATTTCTAAACAAAGTTATACTTTCTTGCTCATAATTACAAAACAACTGCACAGAATTGCAAAATAACTGCCCTGCTCTTAACTAATTTCGTCGTCGTTCACGTGAGACATCGATAAAAATGAAGTGGCTAAAATGTGATACACTGTGAGTTGAAGAGCTGACGTCAGTCTGTACAAATTTCCCAGATCACATTTTCTGAGCGATAGCCCTAGAAAGGAAATGGTTCACCTGAAGAAAGAGAAAAAATCTCTGATCCCGGTGGGATTCGAATCCACGACCTCCGTTGCTCTACCATTTGAGTTACAAGACCAGACAATAATTCGACATACCTTTCAGGTTTCTTACTTGAAAATACACCCTCACAGAAGCTGTAAAAGTCAGGTGTTAACTATAACTTTATTCACTTTGCTCGATTAGCGATAGCGCCGTTGGTTATTTGTTGCAACCTTGTGCTATGGTTAAACTTTGAAAAACGTTAAAAAGCTAGAATAAAAGGCCCAAATAAGTAAGATAAAAGTATAATGTTTCAATCGACCATCTTAAAAATTGATCGATTTTCCCGTTTTTAAAACCGTTCCTCAACAGTAGCTAACTGGACTACCTCGACGTTTTCTAACAATATTTTTACCTAATTCACACGGCAACAATTTAGGGCCCTGATTAAATCAGTCAGTTCGTTTCGCTAATTTAACAAGCATGGTAATGACAAGACCTAAGATCAAAGTAGAAAACTCGTGCCTCTTCTGCAAAGAGTAATAACAAGTCAGCGCATTGTCAACAGTATATTATGCAGATGCATTCTACCCTCGGTCGGCTGGTTAACTTGCGTCCATTTAAGACCGTTTTTTGTGTCCTGGATAATTCGTCAATTTACTTTGAAACTACGATTTTTATAATAACACAGTAATAGAATCATTGTTAAAACTCCTTTAGAACAAAACACGAAAAGTTAGACACCAGCGCCAAAACAGTAAAGATGTGGAAAACCTGAAACTTAAGGTTAGGTTTTAGCTAACTATCTTACGATTGGTTTCGTATCTTCATCGACGATCTTCTCATAGAAAGGTAGTTACTCTTCCAATAATACCAGTTTATCCCTTTGTCGTCCTGTTTGTTGCCAAGGTAACGCCCGTTGAGGTTGGAGTATTGACAGTTATTGTACCACCAGGCGCCTGTAAACGCCTGAGCACAATTACGACCATTCCGATCATTGTCACGGTCTTTTGTAGTGAAGAACATCCCGTTATGATAAGCCATCGAGTCTCCCGCTGTACCAGAGTACGAGCCCACAGTCAGGCGATATTTATCACCCTCATCTCTCACTCTAAAAGTGCCATATCTCGCGTACGCTCTATTCCCGCTCCAGTCCTCCACCTCCACTCGTAACACCGTGTTACCGCTGGCGGTCAGTCGATGAATCCTAACGTTCCCCAACCACAACTCTCCAGTCGGAGAACCGAACCCGCTCTTGTAATCTGTCCAGCCCCGATAGAAATCAACTGAGCCGTCCTTCCTCCGTTGTATCACCGTCCACCCCCCTCCATCAGTGACCATATCACAGAACACCTTAAAGGGGGCTCCTCCGTCAGGGTTTATAGTGTAGACCGCTGACCTCAGCTCACCGGACTTTTTGAGAGTTGCGCAGTCTTTCGGCACTGTACAAAATAGAGCGGCTTAGTTCAAAGTTTGAAATCTTCAATGAACAGAGTGTAAATTATGAAAAAGACAGGTAGTTAAACCCCTATAAACCCTATTGATGTTATTCACATAACACCAAGCGACATTTTCCTTGTGTAATACCGCAAAACCTCTATCAAACCTACAGAGACCTTTAGGGGGTATTACGACAAAGGGGCCTTTATAGAGAGTGATGGGCTAATGGAGAAGGGATCCCTAAAAAGAGGGGGCCCTTTACAGAGAGGAGTGGTTTAGCCGAGAACGGTTGGAAGGGGTTCTTAACAGTAGTAGTAACAAGCTTTATTGACATGATATAATATTACATGTTGTCAAAGCATTTATTTTGCAAAATCTCTATCGGATGATCAGACAAAAAACCCGAATTTACTATCATTTATATTCACAGTAAGGCTTAATAAGGAAAGCCACACAAACTACAAACGCGATAACTGAACATGGAGATGATACATTTTCTTTTGTAAAACACTTTCTTATAACTTAAGCCTGGTAATATGGTTTTTGATTACCTGAGGGTATCCATTAAAAAATATTTCCTTTCTCAGTTGTAACGACAAAGATGTTTTCAAACTTTTCGAAGTATGTTCATCTAATATCTGAATAAAGATCACAATTCAACAATAATGGATATTCATCCTCAGCTCGGCCTCATGCAGTTCACAATGTTGACATAATCGTTTTGTATGGGGTGTTTTGGGGGTTGGGATCTTCAACTACATTGCAGTTCTATAGTTCGTCAAAAAGAGTTCTGGTGTGTAGTGACTCTTAATTGTTCTTTAAACGTCATATTGCGAAGATTTATTAAGTATTTCGTGCCAAAGTGTAAAACATTTCGATTTTAAAGAGGAAATTAAAACAAAATATTAAACCAATGCCTGTGTAGGAAACTCTTTCCACCGAAGCAATCTTATTGCACATAAACAAAAAGCCATTATTTATTATTTTATGCTTTTTCTTACTACTAAGCCATTTTAAAAATTTCAGTTGTTTTATAACTTCAAATAGTAAACTATATCAAATGCAACCATGTAACCAATACAACAAACATCATAATCAGCAAAGACCATCTGGAGCAAAGGCAAAGATTAACATGTTTGCACATGTTTGTAATACTCGATCGTGCTTATTTTTAAGCTGGCACGTCTTTTATGAATTACTTGACTTTGCTTTACCAAGAACTGGTTAGTTGATATAAAAATGACTGAAAAGAATGAAAAACAACCGTACGACAAACCTGGTTGACTGAATGTTACCTGTACTGTTGACTGCATTGGTTTGGGGGAAGGGGTCTGGTGAGGAGCTAAAACCCGAGGGCTGGGGTTAATACAGCTTTGTTGATTTGAAGTAATCGACCAAGGACGGTGAAGAGGGTAAAACCAAATCTTCTGTGACTGTCACATTTCTAAATTTACAGGACTGCTGGAGTCTGTAATATCTGTAACGATCTGTTTGCCATAACTCGCATGTAATGTGCATATTTTACTTCTTAAAAGGGGCGGGGGATCATTCAAAGTTGGTTAGCAAATTAGTCTCCTGTATCAACTTACAACACATAAATTTACATAAAAACATGAATTAAACACTATGACAACAACAACAGGTTTTTTTAAAAACCTACCTCGAGGGCCATAAACATTCAATTTTTTCAAATGAAAAGACAAAAGGAATAAAAAGTAATTCCAATGGCCCAACCACTGTGCCGTACCGAGAAGCCCACGTGATGAGATCATTAGCTGATCTCACGTAATGCATGCGATGTGACACAAAACGAGCTTTATCCTTGCTCCATGGCTACTTTTTAAAAGGAATTTCAGTGTTAATAACTATATCTAGTTTGCACTGTCAAAGTATACACTACTTCGCTTTGAGGAACTTACCGTTTAGACTTGAATCTAAATCATCGACAGACGCTTTTGGCAGTGCATACGGGTAAAACATTTTCGGCTATCTAGATCTTTATAACAAATACTTAATACAACTTCAAACGACACCGGGCCGAGAAAGTATTCAGTGATACTGGCATGTATCTCAATTCCTGTCAAAATAAGACTGCGAGCAGTCTCTTTCCGTTACTCACAACCGGTCGAGCAAACACAAAAATTGAGCGCGAAACAGAAACTTGCTGTGGTACTGTATTTTGGGGTTACAACTTCAAGACATCACGATTGATAACTTCTCTTTTTTCAGTCCAGATTCACCGTTTCTGATTTTTTAAAATTTAAAAATTGCATCAGACACTTTAATAAATCAAATACATTGTATGCTTGCGTGGGTGCACGGCGCCTCAGTGTGTAGTTTAATGCTAACTAAGACGACACAAATTACTGGGAAAAATTTGGTTATTACATAATTGCAACTTCTCCCCCGCAAAAAAAAAAAGAAAAAAAACGGAAGCAAAACCTAGACTCGTGACCTACCTAACAAATTGTTTATATTTCTAGCGACATCAAATTAGTCACTTAGCTAGTCTAATTTTCTTGTACTTTTTTTTAACACTTATCAGAGACCTTGCTTGGAGCCGGTCTAGAATGGAAAAGTAAGGCACTTCCTTCCCATCACTTGCCTGGGAGGAAAACTTGGGCAAGTGTCAGTACACCGTCAGCCTCCCTGTTCCACTGTCTCGTCCGGGCTAGAGATAGTCAAAGGCTAAGGGAGTAAACACTAACAGAAAAACCGGAGTGGAGCCCCGTGAGGCTGCCTGATGGTATATCAGTGACTGGCAAGTCCTTCAGTCGACCTATGCCCGAACGTGCTGGCCCTGCCTTTCCTTCGGACACTACCAGCGAGGGGGGGGGGAGGGAAGGGGGGACTGGGACATGAGCAAACCAGTCTCTCCATATAAATCGTCCAGCCAAGCGCATGGAGAGGTAACTTTAGCGTGTTTTACGGCTTTTCCAGGCACAAAAACAACCCGGGAGTGGCAGTTACCGGTTTTAAGTCATGGCTTGATTGATGTCGCCAGGGATCACTCCTGACAGTAGGAGAGGGTGTTTAGTCCCACTGGATAGCTATCGCCTGCTCAAACTGGGCAGCCCCCAGTCAATAATGTGCTTTCCCGCCACTGTCCACCTAATTTGCTGTATGGTGAACTGGAATTCGGTTCGAGGCCTGTTGGCAGACCTAAGATGCGCTTCAAGAATGTCTGCAAGAGAGATATGCTCGCTACTGGCATGCCAACGCACAACTGGCAGACTCATCCTGCAGACCGGGGTGATTGGAGGTCCTTGTGTAGTCTGGCACTCCAAGCGGGAGAGACAAGGCTGAAAGCTGAAGCCGATGAAAGGAGAGTGAAGAGAAAAACAGCGGCAAACACAGCAGAGTGTGTACCAGCAGCGTATGTCTTTGTTTGTAATGGATGCGGCCGTGCCTGCCGTTCTAGAATTGTGCTGTTAAGCCACGAGCAAAAACGCGTGTCGCAATCGCGCTAAGTCATGGACTTGTACGACGACTGCCTATAACATACTATCAATGAACTGAAACGATGTAAAATCTTCAAAAGTTGTAATGCAAAACTAACGGAGGTTATGTCATGATGTAAACAAAGATAAAAAAAAAATTGTTACTGAAGTAAGCTTGAATTGGGAAACGAGTATTTTTTGCAGTTACCACATACCTGCTGGTTTGACCTGCAAAGTTGTCATGTCCAGAGTTGTCCCAAGGTTGTTTGACCCTCGACACATGTATGGTCCACTGTCAGTCTTCCTGGTGTTTCGAATGATCAGTGAGTTATTCCTCTTGATGAAACGTGCGCCAGAGACGGGCAATCTGTTAGCACGTCGCCATGTTATTGTTGGTTCGGGATATCCAACAATATCACACATTAGCCTTGTTTCTTGTCCTTCTTTGCTCACTGTTGTAGACGCCAAAATAGAACGAAACCTCGGAGAAGCTGCAAAACAAAGTTTGAAAATCCTTTAGGATTAAGGAAGGATTTTGAAAGATAAGGGCTGCGTGACAGTGAACGCGGAGCTACTTTGAAAGCAGGGCTGACTAGAGACCCAAAGTGGGGGGGGGGGGGGGGGCTGAAAACCCCTTTTTCGTAGTAAATATTTGTAACTTTCTCAAAAATGGGGAGGGAAGACTGTAGTTCCCCCTCAGCCCCTCCTCCTCCGAGAGGCCTGCGTAACAACAACACAGAAATATGACAACAACTTTTTAAAACTAAATAGCGCATAAGTACACTTCTAACCTTTTAAAGGTAATAATATTAATTCACATCTACAAGACACTTTCTTAAAATAGGTGTTAATCAGAAACTCCACAATAGATACTAAAGACATTAAAAACGTTTCGAGGTCGTCAATTTCAAAAACCTTTAGTCCGGTTTACTTTCGATCAATCTTCAATTTCTTAACCTTTAATTTTTTTGCTCACACTTGTGACAAACGACGAACATAAACAAAAACAGTTTAAATAAAAAACGAGACAAAAACAAAACTTAGTGTTAAACAAGACCGTGCTCATTTTTCTTTGACTTTTTCTTTTATTCTTCGAATATCTTATTTTTCTGCTTATTTATGTTTTGCAGATTTCACAATTAGAGCGAACCAGACTTTATCTCTCACGTAAACCTCAACGAAACCCCGTGAGCTTCCCAGCAGGTTTGTGGCGGTACAGGTGTATCGTCCTCTGTCCTCAAATGTGACGTTGTGGATTACCATCTCCCCAGTAGTACTGTTTAGCGAGACCTTCTCCCCCCTGGTTGAGTTCTTCTCTATTCTCCACGATATCTGCGCCTTAGGATTTCCACTGGCGCTACAGATCACTCTTACCGTCTGGTGTTTATTGACAGTAAGAGACTGGGGCGAGACAAGAACCTCTGGTGGGGAGATGGATTCGCCAGGTGGTCCTCTTTCTCCGGGGAGCCCTCGTGGGCCTGGGGGCCCTCTTGGTCCCTCTACACCTTTGGGTCCCTGTGG
This sequence comes from Umimayanthus nakama, assembly GCA_027574985.1. Lineage (NCBI taxonomy): Eukaryota > Metazoa > Cnidaria > Anthozoa > Zoantharia > Parazoanthidae > Umimayanthus > Umimayanthus nakama. Next base: position 3,708 of record JAOBRG010158321.1, on the reverse strand, counting down.
TCCAGATACTCCAGGTTTTCCCGTCCTTCCTTGCGGACCTCTCACCCCAGGGGGTCCCTTTTTTCCTTGTCGACCGGTACGTCCTCTTCTTCCACGAGTACCGGGCTTCCCTGGCGTTCCTGGCGTACCGGGCTTTCCCGGCATTCCTGGTGGCCCCTGCATCAACAAATGTTGAGTTCCTGGGCTCAACTTGAGGAAACTCTGTTGAGACTCCTTCAACTTCCTCACGGTATTTTCTAACACACTGACACGATTCATCCAATAGGTCGAGTTCCTTTGCGGTACTGATGAAGATCTTCTTGTGCGTTTGCCGGGACCTACAACAGGATAGTTGGAGATTTGGTCAGTATTGGTCACAAAACGAATTTTTTAAGATAGAAACGCTTGCCCGAGCGCTAGTTCTGTTGAACAAATTACATAACTTGCCTCACGCGTCATCACCACGCGTTTACGAGTATTAACTCAATGAATGTTTGGCAAAAATTGCAAAAGTCATGCGTTTACGCTAGGGGAACCCTCACCTCCGAACTATTTCGGCTAACAGAAAAGCTGAACTTTAGAATCAGCAGAGATAAACTGTAAAAATTATTAAGTCAGTGTGCCCAGCGTTTCACAGTGCAGCAAGCATACGTGAAGTTGTGGAGCGAGCAAATAAATGTTCTTTGTCTGCTGTTGGTACCTTAGAACTATGCTCTTGTTATTTATTTATCTTCCGAGACTCACTGAAAGATGTACTATGGTAACGGGAAAAGTACGTTGTAATCTTTCTAGCTTGTAATGAAGCTGTACATATCAATATGAAGTCGCTGAAATGAAAGTCAAATCAGTAACTGATTATCAGTACGATACATAAAATGTGTGCAAATATGGCTTCCAAACATTGAAATGCATTAACCTTAGTTTTTTTATTTAAGTTTTTGCTGCCTACAAATTACTTTTACATAAACCCGGGTTGCCCATTTATCTGACCTAGTTTGACTTCCATGCGAGGCGAATTCAATCATTTTTGGCTTGCTTCTGGGTTTTTTTAATAATTCGAAAGAGCCGTAATGGCTGCTTCATAAATGTTTGTTTGTTTGCCAACTGTCAAGACTAACCTCTGGTTATTACAGTTGGCGGAGTATCTTTTTTTCTGCTTGATTTAACTACTCTTAAATATTGTAAATTTATTGCACAGGTACTGAAATAAATTGAATTGAATTGAGAAGTAGTCCAAGTTTCGGAACATTTATGCGGGTTTTTGAGAAAAGAAAAAAATAATAAGAATAAACCCGGGCCACTCAAACCCGTGTTTACACGATCTTTTGCGTGGATTCTCGTACCTTTTCAACCCGCCGAGACGGGTTAACCTGGGTCTCCAAACGGATAAAAAAATGGCTAAATAAATAAATAAAACAAATAAGTAAATAAGAATATGCAAACAAGTTGACCATGCAGAAGAAAATGCTAATCTGTTCAGCTGTTGCCATGAATAACATACTGGTGGATATGTTGGTTTTTAGTACATTACTTCCAGCAATAGTAGCTCAAGTGTGACTGATGGAAGAAGAAAAAACTAGGCAGAAATACCTCCATATTTTTTGTGTGCAATAAACCACAATTTCGAGTTTATGTCAGACGAAAAAGGTTTGAAGTTCTGAATTTTTCCAGATCAGGTCTCTTCTGAGGTATAAATAAGCTCATAAATCTACTAGGTAAGATAAAACAGTGCAATAAACCTGTTTCTTTAAGGTTTTATTTGTTGTTAATGCTAATATCATTTATTTATACATAGGGCTTTTACCACACTAATAAAAGGTAGAATGGAGAAATTAAAGCTGACAGGGAAAATGAGCACAACAGAGTTTGGCTTCAAATTAAGTGCGGCAGTTAAAAAAAAGATAAAACATACCCTGGCCATGATGGGGGGGGGGGGGGGGGCTTTTGATGCCCGCGCCAACTTTGAATAGCTGGCAATTTCAGACGATTGGACGATTTCAAAGTTTATTGTTCGACGTATTGATCAAGTGTTTTTAATCCAGAGTTTTCGGCTGCGTTGGCCTTCTGCACAAATATTAGAAGAAATAACTGAAAAACACTGATTTTGAGGAAAATGACGTCACTATGACTTCCTCATGACGCCATATTTCCGTGTATTCTATTCAAAATTAATTAGGTAATCAAGTTCTATCTAACCTCCAAGTTTCATGACAATAGCGTTGATACTTTCGGATTTATGGAAGGGGGGCTTCTGAAGCCCCCCCCAGGCCCAGGAACTCCAAAAAAGCCCAGGTGGAATAGGGTTAAAAGACACAAATACATTTAACATACTCATGTCCATGCCCAATTATCCTGACTAGAAGCAACACGTTTGTGGCAATGTGATGCTACATGCTGAGTGACATTAGGGGAAACAGATTTCCATAAACGACAGTTACTTATATGAACTGAAGAGTTGGTAGCATACTTATAGTGCTTGTACAGGGCAGTCTCAAAAGAGGCAGCTGAGCCAGTTATGCGGATGGTAGGAATTAAGCTATGTCAAATTTGAATAACATTGAAATAGCTTCCCTAGAAATGTTGTTTTTTATAGAGGTACTGATAGAGGTATTTTATTGCATAGCTAAAGCTTGAAGCATGTTTCTGAATGCAGATTTTGGTTTGCTATCATTGTTCGCGGGAGCTCTACATTTGAAGTAGATCATTTAAAACCACACGACTACATGTATAGTCTCAAAACAATTATTTCCAGTCATAATTTTTCGCATTTTGAGTAACCACGCAGTTGTTAGTATCTGTGACATACAAAACAATTAAAAACACCACAATATAACCAGCAATGATCATTTGCACGAAAAAGACGAAGCACTTTTTTCGTATAATCGTCAATTTTTATTGAAAAACAGCAGACGCAAGATGACATATTCAGATGACAAACAGGCTCTTTGAAACCCATTTTCTCATGTTTTCTTGTTCAATCTAGAGCAAAGTTATTACAAAGCAGCCTTTCTGCATACACAGTATTCAGTTGGTTCAGAAGAAATCATTAAAAACAACTGAGCCTCCCCGAAAATGTCGTTTTTAACTCTTTTAAGACACATTTTCTAGGGTACGGCATACCCCTTCAACTTTTGTAATCTCTTTCTTCACTATGAAAACGCACGAAAAGTAGTCTTGGATAATCCGCGTTTTCTCAAAATTAACAAGGGGAGCTTGACCACGGACCACTTTAGTAGATTGTACATTTCCTGCTTACACGCAAATCCAGTTCGGTTGGTATCACACATTTTTTTGTTTGCTCTAATTTTAGTTATTTGCAGTCCTTCGGAAGTTTATTGTACAGACACTCGTCCTACTGGCATTTTTCCGTGAGGAAGGCTGCATTTATTAGCTATCTGGCGGCTTATATTTAAAAAAAGGAACGTCTCGAAATGTACACTGGGAGCTGAAATGCATTGTGAGCTTGCTTTGGGTCGCACCCATTCATTTTTGGTCGTCTCCGATAGTTTCCACCCGGGGTTGGAGTGGCTGCCACCCCCTCCCCGCCTCCCCAATGTCATTCTATTAAAGTTAAAACGCACTCTCAGTTAAGGCTACAATCATGGTCAATAGTCGTTGGGACGAAAGTAGTAGTAAAAGACCGATTCTGGGCCAAAAGGTAATTACACTAAAAACTGACTCACAAGCTAATTGCGCTAAAACCACAATTTTCAATTTCTCCATTTCCTA
>JAOBRG010158210.1:0-18415 GCA_027574985.1 Umimayanthus nakama | reverse complement strand
ACCGTTACATATATACTATAAAATTTAAAATTTACACGTTTAATATAATTGGCATAATCGAATGATTGATTAGCTGTAACGTAATAAGGCTTTGTCTCTGTGACGGCATGAAGATACGAGTTCGTTTCGTTTCGTTCGAAGATACGAGTTCGTTTTCGTTTCGTTCCAACTTTGAAAAACTGAGCGTATGACAAACAAGTGCACGAATGAAAACAAGTGTTTGCTGTCCAAGACAAGTTTGTCAAAGTGAATTTTCTCCTCACCGGGTTAATACAAAATATGTTGACTGGTTTTAAAATGATAGACATTTATCACCCATTCAACCCAACCCGACCAGACGAAATGTAAAACTCTCCAAAGCTAACGCTAGGAAATATGTGGGGACAAGTATTGAGAGTTTAGAAACTCACCAAGAGGTATTCTAGCAATGAAAGAGCTAACCAGCTGAAACCAATCAAATGATAAATCAACAAATTATTTTGTGTTTCATAAGGAATTTCTGGTTCCCTTGACTGTCCCGCTTTGAGCCAAAAACGTTCAACTGATACTTTCCCTCCCTCGGAAGGTCACACGTTATTGCTGTTTTGTTGCTCTGCTCCGAATCCCCAACTGTCACACAAGCATTCGGTTGCTGCCTTTTCTCTTCATCGTAAAGCCATGCCTTCATTATCACTTGCTGGGGGTTTGAGATTTGAATAACCGCCTTTCGGTTTTTAGCTACAACGCTTTCACAGGAGCTTTCAAGTTCTAGTTCCCAGGCCACAAAATCATCACTTAGTTGCGAGAAGCCTGGATGCTTGACTGCGCCTCCCGATTGGACGAAAAATGAAAATACGAACTCCCATTTGGTGTCAGAGTTCATTCGTGCAAACACATTCAGTTTGTAAAGCCCCGGTGCTGGTGTGTGGGCGTGAATAGTTCTACTATCTCCGTTTTCTTCCACAAAACATAGCTGATGATCCAAGTCTTTCTTGTTCTGGTTGAGGCGCGCAAGCAAAGAAAGTTTACCACTTTGTGACTTTACTGTCACTTTCACTCGCAAGCGTCCATCCTTCGTGAATATATTCTCAACTTGATCGTGAATTTCAAGTCCAAGTTCTTTGAAGCTGCTGGACGTGCGAACAAAGCCCGCGTTCTCTCCAATTCCACAGTTTGATTTGATCTTGTAACTGCAGAGAAATTCCTGTTTTTCTCCGGGCCCTTTGCTGCCCATAACCACCAACTTGTAAAGGCCTGGGTTCGGGGTGTGAACAAAGATTTTGCTTCCATCCCCTGATTTTTGAACAAAGCAAAGATGATTACCGAGGTTTGTTTCAGGTTCAAACAGTTTGAGGTAGCTGGTCACATCTACATCGCTCGGTGTCCTTAGTCTAATAGAAACGCGGCCATCCTCTGAGAAGATATTTTGCAACGGGTCAACAAGTTCCAGGCCCCATGCAGAAAACTTGTCCGAGAGGTAAGGAAACCCGGGTAGGGGGCGTACTCCCTCCGAAGAGTGGATAAAATACGTACACAACCAAATAGACTTTCCAGACTCGAGCTTTCTTGCAAAGACATTGAGCTTGTATTCACCAGATTCAGGAAGATGAACTTTGAGACAAAATCCGTTTTCTTGCTTTAGCCCAAAGCATAAGGACTGTTCTTGCTTGATTTCTTTTGATTTGCCAGTCAGTTTAACTAATGACCCACTGACGCCAGAGTAGCGGTTGTTATAGCAACGGAGAGAAACCGTTGCCTTTCCATTATCTGTCGTGATGTTCTCGAGTGGATTTTCCAACTCGAAGCCGCTTGGGTGAAATTCACTGCTAATTAACGGAAATCCGCCTTTGTTTTGTCCGATCCCCTTGGACGTTATGAAAATATAGCGAATTCCAAACTTCCATTTGCCTTCCACTAAAACCGAAACATCGAGCTTGTACTCACCCGGTCCAGGAAATTGAGCTGTCACTTTGACCTGGTTTACTCCACAGGGACGTATTTGAACCATGTTTCTCGGCCCCACTTTCTCGCCCGAGGCACCGTATTTTAGGTGACCCATGAGGACAGTTCTTAAAGGGGCGTAGAACTGAATCTCAGCACGGTCTTGATCGGTCTGGTTGAGACAAAACGGGTGGCTTACCACCTCGATCCCCATGGAGAAAAAATCTGTAGAAGGAACCACTAGCTTTTCAAAGTCTCCTTTCTTGATTGGTTCGTCCAGAAGCTGATCGGCTGTGTCCAAAGGAAAATGGTCTGTAATGGCGTACTCGGGGTCCATGAGAAAATAGTTGAGGTTTGGCTGACGAGTGAATAGCATATCGTCCCCGATACTGCCAGCACCCCATGTGACCTCACATACATACCACTTCCTGTTAACCTTCAGCAAGTTCCAGGCGTGGTTTGGTTTCCCATTAAGAAATGTCTGCTTTGGATCATAGCCGTAACCCTTTGCATATCCCTCTACTGTCTTGGCTTTGAGGTTTGCAGCTTTGCATAAAGCCTCGAATAGGTTGGCATATCCCGCGCACACACAAGAACGGCTCTGTAAAACGCTATCAGCATCGCATCTTTTCTTGTTCGTTTTCCCGAAGAATCCCTCAACATCATAAGCAATGTTCAACGTCATCCACCGATATATTGCAAGTGCTTTCTTTCTCTCGTCTGTCCATGGCGCTGTGAGGTATTCACTCAAGCGGTTAATACTTGTTGTCTCTTCTTTCGGAGTTCTAAACACGTGTGCATCAATTTCACGCTCTATACCCGACCTTGCTTGAAGCTTGCGCAATCGCAAGCTTGCGAGAAACCGTCTTATTCTCGTTTGTATAAAAACTAAAGTTTGCGGAGATACATCACACCAGCTGTTGTTGATGCTCTCAAGTTCTTCATCGTGGAATTGAACGGCAGACGGTTTGGCAAACATGCCGTGTTTTGGCTCGCACGTGAAGAACTGAACTCCTTGAAAGCTACCCTCGTTCCCCTGCTCATGATCTCGGTCTAATTCTATTCCCAACCATTCCTCTCTACTTCCGCCAAGACCCGTTGGTCCAACAAACTTAACAGTCCCAACGTAACCACGCACATGAACTCGATCTCCAATCTTAAAACTTTTACCGGCAGAAGCTCTTCGCGGGCCAGTAAGTTTCTTAGTCGATACCTTCTTTATGCTTCCATGATTATTATTTTGGTTGAGTTCTTTGCTTTCGTAAAAGTTCGGTGACGAAGTTTCAACTTTTGTAGATGTTGAAGTACCGCAGCCCATGGTTCACGCTCGAACTAAACCACAGTTTAAACGAGCCATAGAATTGTTAAGATTAGGAAACCGCTATCGTAACTGTTTGAAGAAGATTTAGATAAACACTTTCTAAAACCTCAGTTGCTAGTAGCAATGTGTGATGCAAATAACCAAACAATAATAAAACTAGAAACACATAATAGGACGAGTCCCGCAGGGCATTAATTATTGAATACATGCAAACAAGAGCGCAAGAATAAGAATGAACTCGAATTATCATGCTTTCAAATTTACCTGCATCTTTTGTGTTTCACTGAGTATCCCTCAAGAAGAGCGAAGAACAAAAGACTTATTGAGCGACCAACGAAACATCTACATATGTTGATTCAGCCGACGCTCTGTGTTTCCTAGGTGTTTTTGAAAAAAGCCCCGTTGAATTTCAACAAAACAATCAGATTATAAAGTAAAAACACCTGTTCAAAGCAACGTGCGAAATGTTTCGTAAAAAGCTAAAATTTTCGAAATACGTTATTTATGTATTAATTTTGGAATAAAACTGGCAGTTAAACAATACTAATTAGTACTTGGGATTTTGTTATTTAAACAGAATTTTTCTATAAAAAATAAACTACACTGTTATATTTTAAAAACACTATCACTATGAGTATTTTTGAAATATTGGAAAAAGATATTTTACACGAAATAATAAATGGAACTACGTGTTGTCTCTGCATACATTTTAGTTTACTCTGTTTAGTTACATGTGTTCAACGAATAAACGTAAAATTACTGAATTACTGAAATCAAGTCTGTTAGACTAAGTTCTGACATTAAATGCGTTCAGGCAAATACAAACGTTTTTAGCAATATTAAAGTTTGTTTAGTTTCATTTTAAATTGAAGTCTAAAACCAAACTTGTTTTCTAAAATCACTTTGAAACAAAAGCAGTAATAAAAAGTTACCATTCTGTTGATATTTCTAGGGTTTTTTTTAATTACCTTACAGTAGCCCAAAATGTTCTTCAGAAATGGAGTAAAGCGCAGTACATTGTCTAAAAGTTCTGTGAAGTAAAAAAAAGTATTCTCGGACCATACCTAAATTATTGTAGTATTTCCAGTTCTTATTGTCAAATTTGATTGAAAACAATTTCAAAAGTTTTTGGACAACTATTGCCTTGGAACATTCTCAGCAGGGTATTGAAACTGAGCGCTTTGTGCGATGAACTGCGAGGGAGGGAGAGTATAGTTGAACGTTTTTGGTTTTCAAGTTCGCACCAAAATACATCCGTCGCGCGCCCGCCATATCCTTGTTCGACTAATGAGTAAAGTGAGGATACCCATTCATTATCTTCCAAACGAACTGATTCCGAACATTTTCTGAAAGTTTTCAAAGTTCTTCCGAAAAGTTTTCCGAATACGTTTTAACGCAACTTCCAAAACTACAGAAGGTTTTCTTGAGATCTTGAATGATTTCCCTGAATATTTTTCCTTCTAGATGATAAAAGAAAACTACATTAAACCGGTTTGAGGATACGCTGCCAGCACGTAAAATACTGTCAGTCCGGCGTACAACTCGAAAGAAACTTCAACATGGAGCATACACGCTTTTCACTGGCTTGCCTGTTGGCAATCCAGTCATAAAATGGGCTCGTTTTTTTTACTTGGGCCGTGAGACACCGAGCCCGTTCTTTTTACTCGGGCGGTGAGGCACCGAGTCAGTTCTTTTTACTCGGGCTGTGAGGCACCGAGTTGAGTTTTCGAAACCATTCTTTTAAGTTTTAGTTTTTTTCGTTTTCGCGTCGAATTTGTCAGCTCAAGTACTTGGTATATGCTACACGATTTGCACTCTACTAAACAAGATGGCCGGCAAGACTTCTCGATGCGATAATGTGCAAAGTGTAAAGTATACGTAAATAAGTGCATTTAAAAAATCTATAAAAATACCAACCACTTCGCTTTCGACATTTTTTCTTTACCTCTTATTAGCCAAGTGCGGGGCCCGTACGGCCAGTAATGGACCGAGTATTTTTCCTACCTTTTATTGCAAAAGCGCGAGGCACGCGGGCCATGAAAACAAGGAAGTTGAAAGGGAAGTCAGGTTGGTCGAGTGGTTAGCATTCGCGCCTCCCACCTCTACGGACCCGGGTTCTAACCCTGGCATTCGCATGTGGGCTGGGATTTGGCTGATCTCAATCTGACTTCGAGGGTTTTCCTCCGGGTTCTCCGGTTTTCCTCCCTCCGTAACATCAGCCTTAACGCCAAGATCTGTGCCGTCTTCCCAATTAAGTCCCATGGCTAGATACTTTGAGACGTAAATAAAGTTATTTATTATTTATTTATTTGAACGAGATCCATAACTTGCCGTAAGAACCAAGCCAGCGAGGCTAACTGAGGCTGAAAGGATGTTTTAATATTATATGGCCTTGTTAGCTATTCCGGTTTTTAAAAGGTGATCGAGAGATAGAGGTCCGTACGGCTACTTACGGACCTGGAATCAACCAATCACTGCACGCGAAATCAGTCAGCCATTATAAAACAAATCATATCACACTATACCATGCTATACTACATCGTGCCAAGCCATACCATACAATACAATACCACACCGCAGCACGGCATATCACAGCATAGCAGACATACCATGCCATACCACACCATACCACAACACAACGCACCACACCGTACAAGACCTTACTGTGCCATATACCATACCGTACCATAGCATAGCAAAGCTTGGTATATCCGGCATACCTTACCTTTCTATACTAAATTACACCATAATACACCAAACTTTACCATACCACACCTTATCATGGCACAACAAAGCATAGCATGACAAAGCGCAGCATAGCAAAGTTATTGTAAATCTTAAGGAGTTTAATCGCGTATAAATAATTTATCTTTTATACCATGCCACACCATGTGCACCACACCACATTCAACACCACACCGTAGTAGACAATGCCATATATACCAAACCCAACCTTGCCATACCATGAACTATGACAAACTCATGACAAACCCATACGGTGTTAGATCGCCTAATCTCGACAGCATTTATTGGTGTCTTATGTTTAAAATGTTGAAAGGTTTAGTAATTATATTTTTGCTGTTGTTATGTATGTATGTTATGTATGTACAGTACTCAACTTACATTTGGGCATCTACTGTAACTCGAGAGTTAATGTTAAACTAGGTTTAGAACTTTTTACTCGTTTGAACCATACGTTATTCGTGCCAGTGGTTGCCGCCTGTTGTAAAAACAATGTACAGCGTTTGGTTTTAGTCTGGGAAAAAAACAACACATGTTTCAGTGACAGGCCAAAACCCCGGTCTGTCTGAGTTGATTTCTATTTGGCCAGCCATTTGATAGGTGATAAGCCATCCGTTACTTAGAATGTTGTGTTTTCAAAAGATCAAGTGGTTGCAAAATTACTTCCTCTTTTAATTCTTTTAATGAAAACGCGCGAGTGAAAAGCAGTCCAGACCAATCAAGCTTTCTAAAATTTTCCCAGCAAAGAACGCCCCCTCCCTCCTCTCCCTCCTCCCTCCCCCCTCTACGAGTTTGTATTTTCACTGCTCACGCGTAGTCCCACAAACCCCCCAAAAAATCCGTGATTCGCGCCTGTTCAGCTGCATGAACAACCGATATAAAGCTATAAATTAGTGTGAATAGTCGATAAAGTAACTACACAAATACTCGGGTATTTTCTCTGCTTCAGCATACTCGGCAAAAACGTCCAACTTGTAAGTTGCAGGAAATTGAAGATGAGCTTCAAGAAAGAACGAGCTGCCTTGTTTCAGCGTGACAATAAAACATGAGCCCGCGTCGCACTGCGCACTGTCCTGGGGTAGTACTATCAGCCGACCAGTGATGGCTGCAAACCGCTGGTTGAAGGCACGCAGACACACGGTCACTTCTCCTGTAGTGGTTTCAATATTCTCCAGTGGTTGTTCCAACTCGAACCCCAAATCGTGAAAATCGGCACTTAGCGAGGGAAAACCGCGGAAATCCTCACCGGTGCCGCAGCTGGCGTACAGTTGATAAGTTATCCACGACAACCAATCCCCGTTCGACTGAACAAACACTTCAAGATCGTAAATTCCAGCCAATGGGATCTCGACGCGTAGCTTCTGTTGATCAACGCCACATGGCCTGAACTGAACCCTGTTTCTCGGCCCAAGTTCCCCTCTCTGCCTGTTTCCTAATATGGCGGTCAGGGCGTATCTCGCGGGCGCGTAGAAAACGATGTCTAGGTGAGCATCCGGGATATGGATTTCCCGCTCCTGGTGGCTCAAGGGTTGTATTCCCTTCTCGTGAAAGATCACAGACGGGACGGCAAATCTTTCAAATTTGTCCCGTGAAACTGGTTCGCTGACCAACTGCCATTGTTGATCCATCGGCAGGTGATCTTTTATAGCTCGCTCAGGCTCTACCAGGAAATAATACGAGTTGACGTCACGCTGGAATGTAAAATCGTCCAGTCTTACGTGACCGGTACCCCTTGTCACGTCACATATGTACCATTTGTCACTCACTCGAACTACATTCCAATAACGAATGGATTTCGGATGCCAAAGTAACTGTCCATCAGATTGGTTGTCGGACTCTCTGACATAACCACCGACCGTGTGACACTTGAGGTTTGCACAAGTGCATAAGCATTGAAAAAGTTTTGAAAACCCCAAACTTAGCGATTTTCCTTCGTGAAGTACAGTTTCAGCGGCAAGAGTGTCAATCGAATCTGCTCTATCGACACTTTCAAATTCCGCTTGAATGTCATAGTCTATATTAAAAGAAATCCACCGATAAATAGCGAAAGCCTTATACCTGTCCTCACACCAAAGCCTTGTCAAATACGAGGCCAGTTGTTGCGTATTCGCTGCGGACTCCGGTGGTGTACGCAACACGTGCGAGTCAACGGCCTTTTCAGCATGTGAGCGCAACTGCATTTTCCGTAGTCGCCTGCGTGTCAGAAACCGGCGAACGGCAGTTTGTATAAGAGCGATTGTTGCAGGCAAAAGCTCTGTTTGTTCTGATATGGTCGCTATAGTCGTGTGCTTGAAAACTGCCGCGCGACGTGCGAAGAGGCCGTGTTTTGGTTCACATGTGAAATAACTGGTTTGCCCGACAGAGCCATTGTTTCCTTGTGCATGTTGGTAGTTCAATTCAACACCAATAAACTCGCCTTCACCAATTTCTGTTGAGCCAATATACCTGATTGTTCCTGAATAACCGCGGACCTGAACGCAGTCGCCGAGTGCCAAGTTGTTGCTGGACGTTTCCGCACCAACCCTGTTAAGTGTTGAATGAAAACGCGCGCGGGAGCGCGGCTCGAGGTTGTGGTTCTCAAAGAATTTACAGCGCTCGTTATTCATCGCCTTTTGGCAGACGCTGCCATTCTCAATATCGGTTTTGTTTGCCTCGCGAGACTTATCAGTGAATTCTTCGGAAGCCTTGAGTTCTGTTGGAATCTGTGTCTGGGGCGGTGTAACTTCATCCGTGTTTGATCTTTCCCGGCTTGTGTCTAGCACAACAGATAACGAGTTGCGTTGCTTCTCACAACTGGTAGAATTCAATAGCGGCTCTTCGCTCTGTTTTAGTAGCAAGTTCAAGTTGTCTTTATCTGTCGCAGGAGCCTTGGAATCAATTGTCTTGATTTTTTCAATCGACGCTGAAACTCCACAACCCATAGCCGAGGCGCGAGACGACTAGTTCGTGTCATAAGCGTACTGTCTCATCCATTCGGTCGCCAGGCTAACATTTTTGATGTCAAAAAAACGTCGGTCAAGCATTCGCTTTTTATATCATGTTCTTTTCTTCTAATTGTTCAGCGTTTGTACTTTTTAGAGTTGAAAACTCAGCTCTCAAGAATTTTGGGCAAGGAAACATTAGACTTCAGTCCAAACGAAGTATTTCATATGTCAGTGAAACACGATACCAAAGAAACCAAAGTGAATCAGAGCAGTCTAAATTCGTTATTAATAACCCTTGCGTGCCAACGTATCCGCGAATCAAGTACATATTTATCGCATCATAACGCCAACAAACAAATAATTGAAAGGAATATATGACATACACAGAACACAAAGAACACTGAGTCAGTTTTCACCTGTTGGCGAGCTGCTAGTAATTATTTCCGAACAGAAAATTACAAGTTTTCTGTTTATTATAATGTTCTTATCATTTCAGTATTTTGCAAGTTATAATTTTCCAACCTGACTAATAAGAAATTCAAAATGATTTCAACTGTAAAAGTAAATATTGATGCCGATAAACGAGCTGGATTGTCTGGCTGACAAGCCGTCTTTGTACTTTGTACAACTCATCAAACAGTTAATTTTCTTCCCACATAGCTGTATTGATGTAAAACAATTGCTTCTATATAGCCGTCGGCAATGAAATTGGAATACGTCATTACGAAATTACCATGTAAGAGATAAAAACAGGATACCTCGCTGTTTGTGCGATTCATTATCTGAACCGGCGTACTGAAAGAAAGCGCTGTAATAAAGTTTTTTAAAACTTAAAAGTAAATTATGAAATTACTGAAAAAACGTACAAGGTATTAGGTAATCTAATAAATGACTGATTTGGGCTGTGAAGTATAAAACATAATGTAACAGTGGAAAATTAAATTTACTTTTGAAGAGGCACAAAATGTTTATGACAACTCTAATTAGTCTTAAAACTTGAAAATGTTGAGGAAACAAAGCGAACTCTAGTGTGAATGTTTCCATGGCAACCGAATGCAGTATTAAATACATGCAAAGGCGCAACTTTTGATCACTTTCCACTTCCTTGTGTTTATAATAATAACTCTTTATAGGCGAGTTTCATGTGACGTAATGTTTATCAACAAACCTATTCAATTCTGAACACCTTTGAGGCCTCACACAAAGAAACCTTTGTCTCAATAGCCAATAGCAAACTACCAGAACCATTGATAACAAAAACTGAAACTCGCCTATTGATGGACAGTCTGGGTTTCAGATCTGTGTAATAATCAGTAAAGCATGGACAGCGATGAAATTGCTCAGCCGACTTAGTGGAAAACACGGAGACCAAACTTCCAAAAAAAAGACGGCGTGTATTTTGTTTTTTAAAAACAAAATCAGATTTTCCTCTTGTTGTATCGATGACATCGCACTACACTGGAAGGAAAAATTTGAAAACTGCCTCAAATATACACTTTTTTTTATAAGAACAATTTTATAAGAGCAACGACGCAGTAACATTTTGCCAAAAATTAAGAACAACATAAGAACAATCCGCGCTTGGATTTGGAATCATAAATGAAAAGCTTAACTATGTTTTGTGCTCAAAATCGACTGTATCAAGCGTTGAAATACTCCAAATATTTGGATTGATCAAATTTCCTTGGCAATTTATTCGGCTTGCTCATCACAAGTTAGGCGTATTTGTAATATTTAAGGAGTTATTTCTTGTTGTTGTTGTTCTTATGAGTACTTTTAAAAATAAGAACAGCTTAAGAATAATTGAGGCTGAAATTTCCTAATAAGTTAAAAACAGTTAGGCTCGGCCCAAAGTTTACCGGTTCTTATAAAAAAAAAAGCGTGTAGTAAAAGGTCACGTTATATAGACATTATTTTTATAGTTAAATTCTATATTGAATTACGTTTTGTGCCGGCACAAATCGGCGAAATTGTCTACTGTAATACTGTAAACAGGAAAAATCAGTCTAATCTAGATTGAAGACATTGAGCAGCAATGTATTAATTTCCACAATAATTAGAACGGGAAAATGTGAATGCAACTCAAGGTGTAAAAGCAGCTCGGAAAGAAAACTACAGTTCCAATTAACAAGAATCCATCAGTTGCGCATGTTTTCTTATGCTGCCGCACGAGTTGATCCCAGCACAGCCGAGGGATTAAACTGACCTGCAAGGCAGGAATACAGCATTTTGATTCTCTTGACCTTTTAAAAATTGTTTAAATTCAGTTCTACACTAGCAATATAAACGCCCAATTTTTGGGCCAAGGCCGAATTTTCTAAAAAAAATTAGGACTTGAGCCTCGATTGTTCTTTCAAAAAATGTTCTTCAACATACATGCATGCTCTTTTATAATGCATCGATCAAATCGAAGCTTAAACATCCCCCCCGGGCAACCCCCGGACGTTTGACCAGCTTTCATGCCCGCGGGGGCGGGAATTTGACACCAGGATGTGTCCCGGGGGTCGGGTATTTGAACGTAAGGGAGGGGGAGGGTCGGGCATTTGAACAAAACCGAAATACCTGATCGAACGATTCATAGTTCCCACAGTGAACTCGCATGACATAAATCAAAGCATTTCTCAAACAAAATACTACGTTTTAAATCGCCCAACCTTTTAAGCACGTACTTGTGATTCTAGGATGTACAATGTTTACACAAATATTGTGATAACAACAGCTCACTGTAACTGCATTCGAGTCTTCTTCGGCGATAAAAAATAACAATGAATCATCGCATGGCAGTTCGATTTTGTAAAGTACCGTACAAAGAAACGAGAAATTGATGCATGTTTCAATTTCAGTCCCGGGGGTGGGGGCCTTTGAACACAAATCCATCTTAAATGGTGGGGTATTTGATTGGCAATCTTGTCCTGGGGGTGGGGAATTTGACCATAAAAATTTCAAAAGTTCAAATGCCCGGGGGGTTGCCAGGGGGGGTTGTTTAAGCTTCGATTTGATCGATGCATAAGAACCAGTAAATTTTGGTCAAGCTCAATTGTTCTTAACTTTTTAGGCAATTTCAGCCTCAATTGTTCCTAAAATCTTTCAAATACACCTAAACTTGTGATAATCAAGCCAAATAAATCGCAATGGAAATTTGATCGATCTCAACATTTTGATTTGGAGTATTTCAACGTTCGATACAGTCAGTTTGAGGAAAATAATAGAATTTTATTGAAAAAGTAAACTTTGTATTTACAATTCCACATCCTAGCCTGGATTGTTCTTACGTTGTTCTTAATTTTGGCCATATCTCAGCCTCGTTGTTCTTGTAAAAAAATCGTGTAATTGTTAGTTTGACTGTACACTTGTCCTGTTATTTTTTATCTGTAACAGGCCAACCCGTGGAGGCAAAGAAAATACGCTTTGTTATTTAGTAGCCGTTATCCTGGCTAGCAAGAAAGCAATAAAATTACATGCGACCTGTTAGGCGATGTTGCACTGACAAACAGCCGGGGGGAAAAAATTTCCACGACTTTGTGCAGTATCTAAAATAGCAGTTATTCGCCTTTCCTCGGCTATCAGCCTAGCTTCCTTTCCCATTAAATGTTTTTATAAATCGTCAGTAAATTTAAGTAGAGTTATTTTTGCAGTAAACCTTGCCATCGATCGACGTGATGGTTAAAAATTTGCGCGAACTGTGAAAAATTCCAGAAGATGGAGAGTGATCTTTTTTAGTCAAATCTGCGTACTCTCACGCATGCAAAAATAACTTTTTTGCTGTGTTGGCATCATGTTTATACGGAGGTCTAAATCTGTTTATCTCCTTCCAGCTGGACTACTCAAACGCAACGGTTGGAACTGGAGATAATGTTTCTTGAGTACCATTACATCAAGCAGAAACTAATGTGTAAACTTAGATAAGAATATATTTACATCAAAAACGATAATAGGTGCACACTTTCAATGGTATTCTGACGGCTGTTTAGATTAAAATTAAATCCTATCCCTCCTGGAAACAATTAAAGATCAAAACTTTCCTGTCTAAGTCAGTGTTAATCCTTTCAAACGATAAATATTGTTCATGAATTATTACTATACCTGGTTGCAATACCGAATTTTTTCAAAAAATTACATTCTTGTTTATTCCCAGTTGAAGTCGTCAGAAACTTGGTGATGTAACAGCTTTTCTAAAATGCTGGAAAAAAGAACATTCGGTACAAGCCATATTATACTTTGATTGAAGTTATCGGATTATCTTTTAACCGGACACAGCACACGACGTAACATTAAATGTCGAAAAAAGCAATTATGATTTATGTTCACTTTGAAATTGAATAGAAGTTATTTCCATCGCTCGTCCGCTGGGATTTAGACGCATTTTGGAAGCTTTATAAATTGGTAAATCTAACAGGATCTGAACAAACAAGAGTATGCTTTCAACAATAATTTGTTCCCAAGACAGATAACCCGATTTTGGTCAATATATACTGCAATCTGATGAGAAACTTACAGGAAAAGTTCATCGATTTATTATTAATTTATAGAAGTTTAAAAATTAAATATTGTTATACTGTTGTTTATAGAGTATATATGTAATTACACTGACAAAGAGTTTTTCATTTCCAAGAAATAGTAATTTGCTTCAATAGACAGCAATTGACGACTAAGCTGTAGTGTAATAAACATATTTTCAACAGCTTCACTCGCGGCTACACGAGAGCGAGTGGACATAATACAACCTAACAGCTGTACAGTATTTACACATATCGACAAGAGGTTGTGAAGGCCTCTCGTTGTATTTTTTTTTTACCTTTTTATGTTTTCTTTTTCGTGGACCACTTCCAACCAAAAGCAAAACAACATATATAAAAAAACAACTGTTTTCTATCAGGTATTCAACCAATCCTTATCACCAATCCACGGTGACTCTTTAAATGAAATTCAGTTTGTTGGCACAAACTAAAACAAGATATTCTACAAGCTAAATCCTTGGAGAACACTGCTGTGCGATGACGACCTCAGTTACAAGCTTACACATATCATGGCTCTACTTTCGCCCCCACAAGCTCTTTTCGGCTTTTTACGACCGACCATGAATAACTTATCAAAACACTTAAAGACTAGTTTTGAAAAAAAAACCCTGTTCTTTCTGCGTTGGCAAGTAAGCTGAATGTGGGTTTGATCAACAACGGTTGACACGGTGTGTTTTCTCGCCTGTGGGGTTTGGTGTTTAGGTGACGTTTCGAGCGTTAGCCCTTCGTCGGAGCTGACTCTCTGCTCTTCGTCGGTCTAATGCTCGAAACGTCAACTACGCACCTTATCCCACAGGCAAAAACTATACCATATCAACCTTTGTTGATCAAACCCATATTCTGACAAACACTGGAAGATTAGTTTTGAAAAAAACCGTTTTTCTGCGTCGGTGAGTGCGCTGAATATGGGTGTAATTGACAAAGGTTGATTTGGCATGTTTTTCGCCTGTGGAAGGTGGTGTGTAGCTGACGTTTCGAGCGTTAGCACTTCGTCTGAGTCGACCATATCTTGTCAATCCGAGTAAACAAGAAATATGAGAGGGAAAAAATAAGAGCCATTTATACATGTAAGCCTTTGACATTAAGCTGATGGCATCACTTAGGTCAGAGACTTCATTACTTCCAACTTTTCGTTGTAAATCCTGTGGAACTCTTTGGACAAGAAGTAAAACGGTGCTTCGACGTTCTCGTGTTCCTTCTGTTGACGAAAGTACAGCAGAGTCAGTGCCCTTGGTGTCTGCTAAGACTGAAATGAAAACTTCTGCAATCATCATTTTTGATAACTTTTTCTTTTTTATTACTGATAATGTGCAAAAAAAATCTGAACCTTTGAAAGCTCGGTGTATGCTTCAGTTTTAGTTCTACAATTTGTCAACACTAACTTCATGCAACTCCTTGAAAGCTATTGCTTTTCAACATATCATTCTACACTCGCTCAAATTCATAGAGCTGGGTTCATACCGACAAAAAATTTTCACTGAGACGAATCCATCAAATATTTCAAGGACCAAATATATCACGAAGCTACAAGTGCAAACTTAAAGCAGTGCCGTGGCTTTGTAGCCTGCACACCTTGCCGTGGAACCCCTCCTGAAAGTGCAAAGACTTAATTTTTTTAAAATTCAGACAGAAAATCTTGTATAACCAAAAGTTCTGCATGTCTTCAAGCCCCATTCCAGTCCGAACCATGTATCATTCACAACCTTGCCCAAAACTTCGCATTAAAAGTATTCATTTACAGTCAACCTTTTTTTGCGAATTTTAAAATCTTTGAAGGACATTACAAAAATACCCCACTTTTCAAGGGATTTCAAGCTTTGAGCTTCATGTAGAACAATTAAAAGTGATGTGCAAACGCTGGGTTTAGGAACCGAAATGTAAATCTGAGCTCAGTTGTTCAAAGGTAGGTTCACACTTACCCACTGCTATTTAAAATTTTAGCCCACAATTTGGCTTACTTTATATCTACATACTGGTCTTGTCTGACAAAAACTTGGCCTACCCAGGCTGGCCCTGAAGCACTGAACACCTACCGCTGAGCACTCAAAGTACTCCAGGTCCTTTGAACTGGCAAACTCTCTCCCTTGTTTGGTAGAAATGACTCGTCTTTGTTTGAGATCGTTTTTCGAGGCCACCAGGGCTCCTAAACAATGCAAAGGAGAAAAACACAATTTTCTTACATATATATATCTTTTCTTTTATATCAGTTCATTTACCAACAGATCTGTCGGTAAATGAATCAGGCTTGATTCATTAACCCTTACTTACTTATACATAAGCTCCAAGTTTATTGCCGAGCACTCTGACTGACGAGCTGGTCAACACTGATACGTATATATATATTGCCGAGCTGGTCAACACTGATATGTATATAATTATATATTGCCTTTAAAGCTAAACTTGTTAAAAATTGTTTAAGGGGAAAGGTTCATCCTTTCACAGGGAACTTAAAATCCGACATAGGTGGCTCTTTTTTAAAAAATAAAAACTTTAAACTTTTTAAGCTATTACTATTTCTTGAGTAAGTTCTTACAAATTTTAAAAAAACTCTTGAGTACTGTAAGCCAAACATTCTCTGTGCTGTTTGTAAAAACGTTAAAGTTTGTGAGGGGCAATACATAGCAGCGGCCCAATATTTTAGGCTGTGTACCGTTCACTCACCTTGTAACGAAACAAACAAATCTTCATGAAGAATATAGTTAGTCAATTGCGCTTTTCACAGGTCAGTACTGCAATAAATTATAATCTTCAACTGACAGCTCGCTTTGCTAAAATCATCAGTAAAATATATTACAGTAGATAACATACAAAAATGAAAAATATACTGATTCTTTTATTTTCATTATCACATGCTGACAGTTTTAATTAGTAGTTTATCCCTTACTATTACAAGCGGTTTCTTTTCAATTTTTTTCAGTCAATCGCTAGAAAACAACCAGTGGATTTTATGCTTTATGAAAGCTGAGCCAGCAAATTTGAGCAAGTTTGGAAAAAGTTAATTTGAACCCTGGCCTAATTTTAAACCAATTAATGTTTGTACTTCTAAAGGGGAAAGTAAAAAGGCACCCTTTATATACTGTACTTGAACTCTCATTAGACAGACCAGTGCAAGATCTGATTCTGTACCTAAGGAAACCTACCTGATATGGTCTGGCCCGGCTTTTGTGCTCGACATCTTTCTAACCACTTATTACATGCATTAAAGGACTGCTCACTTGTTACATCATACACAACCATCATTAGATTTGGGTGTTGCCACTGTAATAGGACAAATTCACAGAACAATTAATATCAAGGTACGTCACACAATATTTTAGCAATGGCTCTTCTAAAACACTTTCAAACAAACGGCAATGATCAATGAGTCAAGGTTACAAGAACATTCACAATGGGGATGCAAGTGAAGCAAGCAATGCAATCAAAAAAGAAGCACAGTCACACCTATGTGGTTGTCCCCAGGGAAACACCACAAATTTTAGTTTGTTTGGGGGTGTGCCACTGGGTTCACAAAAGTCCTACCATTAGTTAGAGTAAATTTTGCAAATTTTGTGACCATATAACAGAGTACCTTAACCTTTCAATCTTTTATTATATTACAATTTTTGTTCACTTCATGATCCCGGTAAATGGGACCCTATTCCTAATTTCCTAAATTATGACCAAAATTTGACTTGTTGTTTCCCCTTAGTTATGTCTATTTTCATATCACTAGACAGTGTCTGCTGGATTCTGATTGGTTCAAAACAGCAGTGATCTGAGAACTTAACCACATTTTTCAGAGTAAGTCTGATGGATCTGTGATCACACTGTTAGAACCATTCTACTCACATTATTTTAGCGGAAAAAGCTGATCAAACAGCCAGTTGATTTAAAACGCTTAGTAAAAACATTATTTTAATTATCACCCTCAGTAAATAAGTTTAACTTACCTACCTCAGTGTTACTTCAAATCAATTGTGCACTGCACAATCATTTGATTTTTAAATCACACAGTCGTAGGATTTTGGACCAAATTGAATTCAACTTAGTTCAGCTACCATTAGATATATTTATGCTTGGCAAGTTATAATTGATGTCTACTATAATGACAATATAGATACATGACAGATGTATTAATTAATATAGAAAATAATAGGAAGCTACCTTAATTCACAAAAGTTATTTACAGAATACTTACATGCTGTTGGACAGTCTCGGCAAACACTTCCTTGCCAGCTGAATCATAGATATACAGCTCCTGCACATAGTCACATATTGATTACAAAAAAAACAAAGAACTTAAAGTTATAGAAACAAACCTTTGATTATTAAATGTGGGCTCACAACTTACATTTTTCAACTTAAATTTATTTTGTGTCCAAATATACAGCATACCAAACTTTAGGTAGTAAATATAAACAGCAAAAACTTTAGCAAGCGCTTACCACCGTGTCTGATGTCTCTGGGATGTTGATTGCTTTTACACACACCTCAACACCTGCAGTCTGATTTGAGACAAAAAGATATGGAAAACAATTTTATTAAACATGTTAAAACAGCAGCACATCAACCACAGTGCAACTAACTACAAAAATGGGAAATTTGTTTATTCATGAAACGACCGAGGCACAGGGCACCATAGCAGTCAACTAAGGAAAGCTGTGACCAGCCTCCATTGGAAGCAATTATTATAGTATCTTTGCAACTTTTCCGTAGGTTAACCCTCGGAAGTCCAAGTGGGGGAGCATCAAATGGACCCCCCCCCCCCCCAATAGGTTTTTCTGACCTAAAATTAAAACTTTTGGTACCTGTAGTTTGAAAATGAGTGCATTTTTTGACCTTAATTGGATGATGTCATCACTTATAATTTATGTGTAATTAATTATGCAAATTAAAGTTTGAAATAGAAAACTGTAAATTTTTGAAAAATTGGTCCTCATTTCTTCTTTTAGACTCTATTCTCAATTATATTCCTATTTGAGGCTGAAAATACATGTTTTCTACTAATTCCA
>JAOBRG010158100.1:0-18418 GCA_027574985.1 Umimayanthus nakama | reverse complement strand
AAAAAAAATTCTTGCACACTATGGGACATGAAAAAAAATTCCTGCACACCAAAAAAAGCCCCCCCCCCCCCCAAAGATCAAATGGTTCACCCCTTAGTAGAAACGGGGAGCGCGCGGGGTATTTGCCGACAAAAACAGAGATGCCAAGGCCGAAGAACTGCTGAGCGTGTGCCATCTCTACTCTTGGGGGTCCGGGTAAATGCCTCCCCCCCGGGAAAATTTAAAATTTAACTTCCACGAAGTGCAATTTCCTACATTTTAGTGAGTGAGTTTGTTGTCAAATGGGGAACATGCTGTCCAGGCTGTGGCCTCATTTTTGATTTAGATGACCATTCGCAAAAACAAGTCGGCCCAAGCAAAAACGGGACCAACTTCGCGAGTTGCACAAGGACGCGGGCGTGAGCTTACTTATACAAATTCGGGAAGCTGAACAACTAAACCAGAATTATACTGGCAATACTTAAATTTTTGGAGCAATTTATTCTATTAAGTGTTCGGAAACAAAAGAAAAAGAAAAGCACATCTGAGGTGTGTGAAAAAAAATTCGGGCGTTTGAGCGTGTGAAAAAATGCCGAGGCGTGTGACACACGCTCTTGGTAGGTCTGCAAAAACTGCCAGGCATTTGACCAATTTTTTCCAATGCCCTTGGTTTGCCTGGAATTGCCTGGAAAAGATTTTCAAAGATTGTTGCTGCCTGATAGATAATCTGAACAGGTCTGTTTTCAGCCAATCAACACAAACGAAACCAATCAGTGCTCAACTGAATAAGACGCTGGAAGTTTCAAAATGGAAGACGATGAACATGAAGAACAGTAAATTCCTAGTTCGAAGGAGATCGCACAGAAAACAAGGAAGGAATCGAAAATTGAATTGGATATGGACAAGTGCATAGAAGGAGCTCAAAATATTTGATGAAGGTTCGTCAAAAAAAAAGTTTTAAGCCCACGGTTTGTCGGCTTGTCCCTCGATTCGTTTGATGTGCTTGCCGTTGAAAGTTTGGTTGATGTGTGACGAGACGGAAATACGGGATCCATCTTTCAGTATAAAAGGTACGTAAACAACGGGAGCAACCGTCAGACTTTTGAGTTCAAACCAAATTTCTATAAGCTGGTAGTTATAGTTATAATGTATATGCTCGGGGGGCATGTGCCACTGGCTCGGGTCGTATTTTCACAACTGGGTTGACTACAATGGGGTTTTATATATTTACATTTTTAGTCAAGTTAGAGTTACTAGAATGGGGAAGCACAAATTTTCGGGATTTTTAGGATAAGAAAATTTTTGTAAGCAGGGATTTAAAAACAGGAAAATTCATGGTTAAAGAAAAGTTCTTCCTGCAGACAGTCGGCGTGCATTAGTTCGGCTATTGAAATCACAATGACCCAAAAGTGATTAAAAATGTGACTTTATATAGTTGGCCACAGATTTAACTATAGAAGGGTCTAGGGGGCTCTGAGAGGTCAGTGGCACATACCAAGCAAGACTTGACCCAAATCCCCCCCCCCCAGTCTCTGAGTTCACACATTGCTTTTCTTGGGTTAAGTTCCTTTTGGCAATCAGCTGGGGAATATTTACAAATGCACTTGTGTACAGTAACACAACAGGCTTTCATGTAGCTGCATTTTACATGTACATGTACAATGTTTATCAAAACATCATCGATTCTCACTTGTAAATAAGTTTACATGTTTGTTTATTAAGTATACTGGTACAAGTACAGTATTGTATAAACTAACTAATGTACATATGTCCATGAATAATTAAACAGTTACCTGCACCAACTCCACCCATAGCAGCACTTAGCCCTTGTGTCTGTTGATAGCCTGTCATTTCTATGCATATCAAGCGACCACCATGTGACGAAAACTGAGCAATCTTGGAAAAGATATGCATATAATATATACATTTTTACATAATTATAAACACTTGTCATGAGTAATTTGATAGTTAGTTGCTTAATTTTGTAAGTTATCTTTGTTCAGGACAGACACATACATAATAATGTTAAATGGCCTCTGACAGCTCTGAAAAAAACTAAAAGTGGCAGGGAAAGCCAAAAGTGTAGTGATCAAGGAAGACACAAGTGCCAGAATGCTAAGTCTGGGGCATGGTCTTCTGGAAAATTTTGGTGGACCATTGGTACATGTGGAAGTTGTGTTGCTATTAGTTTGAACAACTTTTAACTTAGTTCTTGTACTTACAAAGTGGAGAAAATAATGATAAGGAGTTTGGGTAAAAACACCAGTCTCCTGAACTTTGATCTCTCTCTCTTACTTACAAACTCCTCCCCCCCCCCCCCTCCCCCCTTTCTTGGACCTGCTGACAAATAATTACCTAAATTTCACCAATGAGGATTTCAGAATTGCAATAGTACTGTGTGATTAACACTACAAGTTATAATAATTCATACATTTACAGTAGTCAATGATCATCTACTGTACCAGTAGTCTAATATTAAACTACATGTAATGTACTTGGTACATTGAAAGTTACAAGAGGTCTGTCTAAGCACACGCACACAAACACATGTGTATTAAGTATTTTGCCTGATTCAAGGTGTTTTTTGTTGGCTATAAAAGGCTGATCAGTTTATCATAAAGAATTCCCACCTTCTGAGTAAGGTCTGAAGTATCTGCCACAGTGCCACGTGGGCCGGAAAGAGAAATCTTTCCAAAATTCATGATAGCAAGTCGCATTAACGACTTTTCTACCTTGAGTTCATAGCTTCCAGCTTCCGGAGCCCTGTTCTCATTAAATGGGAAAAAAATTTAATTATTACACCAAAAATACAACAATGTCATATATGTATGTCTGTGATATTGGAATATGTACATGTACACTGGTCCTCTTTCAAGGATCCGATCCCTTATATGGAATTCCCTTCCTTCTAACACACCTGTAAATGTAACATAATTTAAGACTGTAAAAAATATCAGAATGTTCAAAACCAATCAGTGATGTCAACAATCCATGTAACTTTTATTTGCATTTTCTTTTTCTCTTAACATTTGTTTCATTCAAATCACTTACACATAGTCACCTTTGAGTCCCATTAGCCTGTCACCTCTCTACAACTTAACCCTATTCCACCTGGGGGGAGGGGGGGGGCGTGGAAAGTGCCTGTGCCGATTTCAACTTTCGAGAACTTCCTCAATTTTAAACAAAAGCCAACCAAATTTGGCCACTTTTGCTAAAATTTATTGGAGAACAAGATTCTGGAAAAAATTTTGCTCCAAGGGTGTCATATGTTGCCATGGTAACACCGTTTTTGCACCATGTTTAGTCAAATTTTGACTTTTTTAGTATATTTCTCCATTATTTTACAAAATCTTTGAAACAAATGGTAAATATTAGTCTCAAAGGCAATTATTCGGTATTCCCTGTAAGAGAAATTATGTTACACGTGACCTGTGAGGCATAGCTATTGTGCAATACCATTTTTTGAAATCCAAAATGGCGGCCGTGTACTTTGAACTTTGTCAAAATTAAAAGCTCTCCTTGGCCAATTTGCATCTGAAAACATACAAAAAAAAACTAAAACAGTTTTAGTTACACTATTAGCGTTAAATACAAGGAATTTGAGTGAAAATTGAAAGCTATAGTTCAAAAGCTAATGCAAAATTTGAACATCAAACTTTTGCTGAAAAAATCTCTGTTCGTAAAGCTAAATTTATGTAAAATACGTCTCTAAACTTTTGTAGTTTGATTAGGAAAATTTTGGTGAAAATCAAAAATTTTGGACTTTTTGACGTCATTATGATGTACGGATGATGTCATAGGCCAATTAAACTACACCAAATTAATTAGCTTGTGATTCTCTACTACCTCACCAAATTTCATTTCATTATCATTTATAGTTTAAGAGTTATGGGCCGCTGGCACTTTCCGCCCCGCCCCACACCCCCTCAGATTTATCAACCCTAAAAAAGCCCAGGCAGAATAGGGTTAAGTATTGAATTACAGTACTTTGCAATGAGTAGCCCAAAACCCTAAACCCCATGAGGAGTGGCCTTTCATAATGCCGGGAAGAAACAAGCCTAAGCTATAAAACAAGTTTCAAAGCAGAATGGTAAGTCCAGATTTCTGGATGGTGGTGAGTTCAAATGATCGCCAGGAAGTGTGCAGAGGTCTCCTTATTTCTTTGTGGGGATATGAAAGGCCTCTGCTCGCAGGGTACCAAACCCTGTAAGCCTAAGTTGTGGTTTCTTGGGGTTCCACAACTTTCTTCAATTTATAGTTCTAGATTGCAAATATTTTAAAATATAAAAAGTAATAAATGTTTTACTCAGCTGGTGATGAAACAACCAAAAACAAATATGTTTAAAAACTGAATCCTGTCTTTGGAAAGTTGAATATAAAATGCTGCGGCCATTATTTTGATTAAAAATCAAATTATTTGGTTTTTGTAAATTGATCACAAACAGTCTGTTCTTAAATTCAGCCAAAACCCGTAAGCACCCTGTACTTGCAGTACATGTACTTTTTAATTACTCTTAGGTGCCAAATAAATGTTCCCCCCCCCCCCAATATTTTTTCCACCCCCCGGAGCTTAATAGGACCCCCCGTTTATTAATTTTTCAAGTCCGATAATGAATCACAGGCCAAAGCAAAACAATAATTGCTTGGCTAGCACTTAATACTCTTGCACGCGTGCATTTTGGGACATTTCTCGACAAAAATCAAACTCCACAACACACATATCCTGTCAATTCTATTAAACTTTTCAGAATATTCTCGCCCCTATTTATTTTGCCCCCCCTGTTAAATAGAAATTTTTCACCGGTCACCCCAAGTTTTTTTGACCCCCACATTTATTTGGCACTGAGAATACTGTACGTATTGCCCACGGCACTCTATCACAAATACATGTAGAGGAAGAACTTGGGTGCATGTACTGTGTAATGTACATGCAATCATGAATGCGTATGTACAGCCATTGGCCTAGTATGAAGTTGTGGACAAGTAACTATTATACGAATTCATAAAATAATTTGATAGTGTGTTGAAGCACATATACTGGTGTACATGTATGAATTACTTTAATTAACAATAATTAATAACAAATAATTTTGACAACTCACCTGTCGGCAGGCCTTGTAAAGATTGCTTCAAATGACATAGAAACTGAGGCAAAACCACTCATTCTCTGTGCCCCAGGCACTCGGTAGAATGTGTTGAGATCATAGCCTTGCTGAATGAACTGGGCAAGAATCGGGTAGTAAGAGTCGATATTTGTCGTAACCACAGGTTTTCCAGCTGAGAACTGGAAAGTCACTAGAAACAAGGGAATGCAGTGGTGATGCATGATAGGGTGATTTATATGGTAACTTTACTAAAGTTTGAAGGCTTACTTGTTACCTAAAAGAGTAATAGTTTGAACTTGAGCAAGACTCTCCAGCATAAAAATTACATAAAACACTTCTTACAGTTTTCCAAAACTTGAATGTATAAAATAATAATATGCTATCGCGATTTACATGTGTTGCTAAATCTGATCAATACATGTAGTATCTGAACAAATTAACAATATGAAATCACTTGCATAAAAAATAAAAAATATGCACATTTTTAAGAAATGACAGTGACTCAGTTACATATAAATATACTATTATAAAACAAGTTTGTTCTTTCCAACCTAGATTATACTGCAACTTTTTGTTAGGAGTAACCTACTGTTATCAAATACATGTATGTTGAGTTCTGACAATAAGTTTTGAACAGTAATAACAGTCTTGAAAATTACTCCTTCCAACTGTAATAAATTATGCAGACCCTTGGCCTAGCAATTAGTCTCTACCAAAAAGAGTGAAAAAACTGTTCGGACCTAGTTTTACACATAAATAATAGACCCAAACTCACTATGTGTTGACATCTGGACCTCAGTTTGCACTAGTTGATATAAAAGCGGTGGCCCAGGGTATGGCACAACATCCTGAGGGATGGGAGTGTGGAGGCATGCTTTTGGCTTGCTTTCCTTGGTGCCACTTGCTCCCATTTTAGTCACAGCACTGGATAGGTTAACGCAAATTAGAACAGATTTATTGCCAGCCAGTCAATAAATCAACATAAGTAAAATAGTTACATCAGTATTTATACCCCACATGGTCAAAACAGCCCTGGGAGAATTTGGTATTTTGGGAAATGGAAACTGTCAAATTTCTCTACCCTTGGCAGGGTGTTCAATACAGGTCATAAATTCCTCAGGCCTGGAACTATCCACAAACATGTGTAGTAACTGCAATTGTAAACTAAGGTTTTGTACAGTTGTCAAAGTACAACATGTACATATACACCTTTACCCATCCTGGGAGTAAGTTTCAATAATTCTCAGTTCTCCTGGGGTATTCATGCACCCCCTAGACTCCTACCCTATAGGGCAAAGTTTGGAACAAATCAATTTATGATATACAGCAGAACAACAGACTTGTAGTGTATAACAACGACTGATTATGTACGATGTATATTTTTATATATTAACAATTATAATTACAGTACCGTACATGTACTTCATGAACATCAGAGAAATAACTTCACAGCAAGAGAAATGTACATTCAGCACAATAGAAGACAATTACTACAGAACTGGGCCCAGTTGTTCAAAGGCTGGATAACTTTATCCAGTGGATAAATCGCTATCCAGTGAATAAAATTGATGCATTCTTGATTTTGATTGGACAATTCGCCAATTTTATCCACTGGATAAGGATTTATCTGCTGGATAGAGTTATCCACTCTTCGTACAACTGGGCCCTGTAGTGCAAACCAAAGCATTTAATTTTTATAGCTCTCAAATCCATTGTAATTCTTGTAAGTTGTTACTCAGATTGACTTTTCCAAATGAATTAAAGAAATTTATTTGTTAAATTACTTTTTGTACCATGCAGACTCTTCAGCTCATTCAATAGAAAATATGAGGACATAGTTTAATTAGTAAACACAATATTTTTCCAAGCCACTACATGTATTACATGAACATAACTGTGTAATATCATTAAAATTAAATGAAATTGATGTAACAGTAAAAAAACAATTATCAAAATGATTTTTAATTAATAGTTTCAGTTCAAAACATTTATTTACAAACAGTCAAAAAAATTTAATCTAGTGCATTTTATAATTCATTAAAATGCATTTCAAGCAAAAGGAAGAAATGAAAACTGAAAGCATGCATGTTGTCCCACTGACAGTAAACTAAAAAAACCATGCAACTGGAGGTTTTAGAACTTTGATTTTTTGTCTGAAAATAAGTGTATTTCTGTCAAATGAACAGATTTTATCAATTGACGATATCTTGTGGTTTTAATTCATGCACACAGATTGGAAAGTCTTCTCAGTAAACACTCTTGATCAGTTTGGTTTGGCCTACACACGATGTATGCAATCCATGTGCATTTTTGTATTTTTCTGTAAAAAAGGGTACATTGCTGCTATTACTCTGAAGAAAAATCTACATCTGTATACACTAAAAAAGAGTTGTAAAAGTAAAGCTAAGAAGCCACAGCAATGTGTTAGATCTTTAATTTTCATCTCATTCAGTATACAGTCATGGAAATATCAAATCTCAATCATCATACACTGTCACATGAAAAATTGTGAAAATGTAATAAATACTGTATGGGCCCTGTAAATAACAGAGTAACTTGGCAAATTTATCCATGTTGAAGATGTGTTGTTTGAAAGACACTTAAAATTTTCCAATTGAATGTCTTTGATCTGGAGGTTTTCTGAAAAAATACAGTCAGGTGGTGTGTATAAAATTATTAATTTATTAATTAAAACAATTCCACAGATTTTACAAGCATTTAATAATTACTTTTTTCAATTTATTTCTAAAAACTTATGTGTTCTTTGTGAGGAGAAATACTAATAAAAACATTTTCACTACATGCTTTCGGTGAAGAAGCAAAAGTTTAAGACAGAAAAATCCTGATTTTCATCTAAATTTATATATTGTGCTTCACCATAACAACTGATTGGTAGTAAGAGTGTATTTAGTATTTTTCAAATTTACAAGAAGAGCTTAACATGTTATGTTAGTTACAGTTACACTGCATGGTACTATGCACAGAAACTCAGTACTTACATGCAACTCAGTGCACTGCCAAATTTTGTGTCTAAAACCAAACTGATTCCCAAAACACCATCGTTTACAAGATATGAATGTCACAGCCTTAAAACTTTCCCTTTATTCATACATCATGCATGAACATATTTCTATTTAAATTGATATGAAAAACCACCTGTCAGAATAAAATGCAGCATTGAATACTTAAAAACTGATTTGATTAAGTTGCCACAAGGAATCCTGACTCCATGATCGACTTCATTAAAACTGTGTTGGTTGCATATTAGGCAGACAACAACAAAGACATTGTGCTGCCTGATCAGCAAAGCTACCAAAGAAGGATCAATAATTAAAATTGCTTTTAACTTTAAAGTGGATTATTGGTTAAGTGATGGAAGGTTCTTTTGATAATTAAACTGACAAGAAACAGTCAGCAGTGAACAAACAGTATGCACAAGTTTAAATAGTGGTCTTGGTACATGTACATGTATGTAAAATATCTTAATTGAGTGAATTTAACTTTCAAATAAATACATTATTTTAACACATTGCAGTGTGTGAGCCAGACAAAGATCTTTTTTAAAAATAAATATGTGTTATTGTATCTTAAAGTTAAACTCTCTACGTAATACATAATATTTAATGTATTAAATGCACAAGAATTAGACATAATTTTATGATTTTGCTTGTACATAATTATACTATTATTATACTGTATTAGTAAGATTGCACTGTCTAGTGATTATCGAAAATGGCGTGCACTGATTGGTCGAGAACTTTGTTCTCTCATGCTATAATCGCTGCTAGGTGATTAAAGCAATTTTCAAAATGGCGGCCAGATTTGTTGATGTTTCGGAGTCACAAATTGAGCAGTTTATAGAAAATGCAGTACCTCAAAAGACAAAAGATGCTTCAAAGTTTGGAGTCAAGCTAATCAAAGGTAGGTTAGTAAATTAAGCAAAATTTTCCTTTAGCGAAACATTGATTTTCAAAACAGGAAAGTTTGCTATTTTTGTTTTGTTTTCTTGAATAATCACCAGACGTGCAATTTTACTAAAACAATTAGTCACCTCAGGCTCTGTGTATATCGCAATAGTCACCTCGACTTCATCTCGGTGACTATTCGCTGTTATTCGCATTGCTTTCAGTGACTAATTGTTAATTAACCTACATACAAAAAAACTATAAAATATAATATAGTTTTGCCCCATCTCACTCACCTGGCTGTTCATCTTGCCACTCGTAAAAAAGACAAACCAATACCCAGAAGAAATTTAATCATTACTAACTGTAAAATTTAAACATATTGTATAGACCCGCTATGTTGGTCTACATGTACAAGCAAACTTACCCCAGCCACTCTGTAGCCACTATACACCCTAATCCCTTGGAATTTTAGTTTTTCTGACAACCCCCTCCCTTTCATCCTTATTCAAACTAGTCTAAAACAACAGATTGGGAAATCTGTTTAAAATACTGTAGACGGAATTTTAGAGACAGGGGGTTCCGAGGGAAAAACTGTTGAATTTGGAGATAATTTTTTTTCAGTGATTGTCTCATTGTTTCTGTCATTATTAGGCAGATTGTTTCAAAGTTTACAATTTAATTTTAAGAATAGATCTGTATATATGCATGCCAGGTACTTGGTGTTGGTTGACTGGCTGAGAGAGTGGAGCTACTCAACCGCTTAAGGTTTGTAACTGTAGTCGATAGATCTTGGCCTGGTTGTACAAAGAGTGGATAATTGGGATAAATCCCTATCCAGTGGATAAAATTGACACATTCTTGATTTTGATTTGACATTGTGCAAATTTTATTCACTGGATAGGGATTTATCTGCTGGATAGAGTTATCCACTCTTTGCACAACTGTACCCTGGTATTGAACATAGGGTTATTCCAGAAAAAAACCACACTTACCCCCTGGATTGTTACTTCAACAACATTATCAAAAATGACCCCTGTAGAAGAATTTTCTAGCCCGTTCCCCCCCCCCCCCTCCAAACCGAGTTAACAGACCCTCTTGACCTCCCCTCCCACCTGGATTTCCAGCTTGCCACCCGTTTGGGGAAGGGGGGGGATTATTTCTGGACAAATCCATACAAGTTTTAAATACAATTATTATAATTTCAGCATTAGAAATTATTCAAAAGCTAGTTCGCTAGGTGGCCTGTGTTTTGGATCACTTCAAAGTTACAATTGTCTAATGCTTATTGACACATTAGAAACTGACTAACATAGATTCTAGGTTGGGTCCTGAGAAAATGATCAAGGACAACATGCATTTAACTTAAATTTTATGTAATAATATTTACATTCATTTGTTAGTTTTGTAAAGTCTGAGTACTGCTTTAGAGTTGATTAATTTTACTCTCTCAAGTGCAAATTATCTTGTTTAGCAGGATCCTTAAAGTAACAGTTGATGTAAGGCACAAACCATAACTTGTCAGTTTTGGTTCCTACTAGTTTTCCAGTTTGTTCTTAATAGTTTTTGAAAGGGATCTCTTTTTAAGCCTTAAAATGTTCTTAAAACGTTCTAAAACATTATTGTTAGTATGTTATTTACCAGTCGGAAAGATACATGTGCTGTATTAGTTAGCTTCTACCCCTGGCAGGCAAGAAAGACATATAAAATATTTTAAAAATAATAAACAATTCAAAAAAGATTTAAAAACAAACAGGAACTACAAAGTCATTAGTGATTAGCTACCGGCGATGTTGCATATTAAAACCGACGAACGTTATAGCTGAGAAACAAAGGATTTCCATGATTTTGTACAATATTAAAACAAAAGTTCTTGGCCTTTCCTCAGCCTCAGGTATATTCTTTAACAGCATGTTCTGAAATTTTAGGCGTTCCTTATAAAAGAGGTTCTTTATACATGTATAACAACAAAAAAGAGTGTAAACTGACTGTAATTGAACGAGTTAAATTAATATTTTATACCAGTGCATATTCTAGATTAATTGTTTTACTCAAAACGATGATCATACTGTTACTGTATAAAACTGTACAAGTTTAATTCAGATTGCAACCCAGAGTATAAATGTCTGTTTTTGGCTGACTTACCAAAAATTCGTCAAGTTTGGCCGACTGACTGATTAGCACTCCGCCATTTTGGAAAGTCAGGAATAGCTAGAGCCCAGTCCTAACTCCAAGATGTGCTATGGAAGATGTGTCATTGATCACTGTGATCAGTTCAAATATTTTGAGGATTGCAGTCTCATTTGCTGTTAAAATTTTCTTGAACATTATTGTGAATAACTTGGTGTAAATCCGCAAAAACAGTATAAATATGCTACCCTGTCCGGCAAGAAAGAAAGAAACATAATAAACAAAAAAGGCTTTGAAAACAAACAAGAGCAAAGTTAAACATGATCAACACCATTGGCAATGTTGCACCTAGCCGAGAAACAAAAGTCTGCTTCCATGGTTTTGTCGATCTTTACCGCGAGTAACCACGAATCACCACGAATGACAAAGAGTAAAAGTATAAAAATTCAATTTTAATTCAATTTTAAAAATAAGAAAATAAAAAATATTCAGAAAAAGTTTAAAAAATAAAAGCTCCCACTGAAACTCTCTTGTTCATTTTTGCATTCATTCGACTAACCCCCCCCCCCCCTAAAATTGAAACGGAAAAAATCTAGTTGGAATATGTGTTGAGGGGGGGAAGGAGGTGAAGTTCATTTGAATAGGGGATTTTAGTGCAAGCCGGGAGTCTATTTAACATTTTTTCATCATGGGAGGAGGGAGGTGGCGTGTTTAAAACTTCCAATTAGACGCTCTACTTTTCCATTTAAGCGGGCGGGGGGGGGAGGGCAATTATGCGAAAGAATGCAGAAATGAACAAACAAGTTTGAGGGGGAGCTTTTATTTGATTTATTTTTAAATAATTTTTTATGTTTTCTTATTTAATTTCCTTTTAATATTTTTTTTTTATCGTTTTTTACTCTTGGTTATTCGTGTCATGTATCCAAGACAATTTAAACTCTCCGCCTTTCTCAGCCTCGCTATACTCTTAGCCAGTGTTATCAAATTTTGGACCATTTTGAGGCTCATGTTCTTATAAAGCGAGTTCTTCTTAAATAACATTCTTGTTATAGTAAAACTTACGTGTTAAGCTGGGGATTCCACACTTTGGTGAACTATGCACTGTTTCTACCAACAACGTGGAAATAAAAATAGAAAGGTGTTAATTTGATCTGCATAACAGGATATTGGGCAGCCGGTGGGCAGTTTCGAAACGGATGAAAGAACTGCCACAGCTCCACTGGGTTCAGAGCTGTTTTGAAAGTTAAGAGTATAAGTTCTCAGACCAAATGCTTGCAATATTGATACGAAATGGAAAAGTGTACTGTCCAAAAACAAGTCTACAATAACTGTTATTTATGTTACTGCACTACACATAATTTTTAAATTAATAAAGAAATTTCATAACAAAACATACACCCTTGGGGCGGCCAGACTTAATAACCAGCGTACGTGACCTGATTTGTATGCTGATAAATTCTGTTTACTTTATTTGTTTTGTTTCACAAATGCAACAATAATAACTAGAAAAGTTATGCACCAGAATGTTTTTGAGATGCGTTTTTGAGAAACAATTAAAGCCAAGATGACCAAACCAGAATGCTTTTTTTTCTGCGGGAAAATAAATTTTCACAGTAAAAATCTTGGTCGTAACACCTTGAGTTTGCAAATTAAACTCACTTTTTATTGAGTCGGTGTTAATTGGAGCAACATTTTTCCTGCAGATAAGTGGTGTACAGATCAAATACTGTTCATTTTTTGCGTTGTTGAAAAGAAATATTTCAGGTTCAAAGTTCACAGGCAAAGGCTGTTTCTAAAGAACACTCAAAATCCGCCCTAACTGAAACGAATAGAGAGGAAGCTGGAAAAAAGTCAAAACTAAAATTAGAAATATAATTAGAAATAATTATAAATGCAACAAAATTTAAGATTTTACACAGTTTTATTTTTAATAAGATCTAACTTTTAAAATGAGAACATTCAGGCTGAGATTGCCTTAAAATAAAACTAACTAAGCCTAAGGAAAAAGCTGTGGCTGAAATAGAACTTCATTCATCACTTCGAAGTTTTTCTGAGAGTTTAGGAAGGAAGAATATCCAAAAGAAACGACAAACGATTACCAAGTGAATAATATTATAATATGTAACTCTTTAATGCAATCTTCGGTTCCCCGCAAAATGTTGTTTCGCGTATTAAATAATTACTGGTCAGTAACGTAACAAGGCAATTTATTTGAGCAAAAATACCCAGTAAGCTGACACTAGTAATAAGAACAAATTAAGAGTACTTTGAGTTTGAAACTGCCAAACAAAAAATAGAACACTGAAACAAAACAAAGTTCCACTGGTTCTTGGTTTTTAAGAAAAGAATATTATGCTACAAAAATATTTGGAAGTGACATTTCAACATACACCCTATTCTAATAATTGTAAAAACGATGAAACGCCGGTTTTACTGATACATCAAGTGATCAAGTAATTTTTAACTCAGCAGGTCGTCAGTGTTAGCCTCAAGGTTTTCTTAAATCTGAATTAATTTCACTAATACTTTTATCAAATATCTCATGCTTAGTTTTTATAGAAAGGAGCTAGAGCTTATTTGAGTGTTCATCAATTGGGTAAAACTGTTCCAGTATAAATGCAGCAAAAATGTACAAGCGTGTAGTGAACCGACGGAGTCCCGACAGCTGTTTTTCAGTCCATGTAAAGGTGCCAAGAAATAGTTAACTGCAGCACTTACTCCTCTCTTCAGTTGGGAAAATAAAAGAAAGACAGCTTAGAATGTTTGAACAAGCAGTATTGTACACAAGTCTTGCAAATATGTACGTTTTAAAAACTTATGTTAATTTGGATTTTGTTTCCGAAGCGTATAAACAACTACGTCAACTGAATGTGGCTTCCGCCCTTGCCTTTCACGGTCAAGTGAAGGTATCAGTCGGTATTGACCATTCTTGCGGGTTTTACAGTGGTAAAGCTGATGGAGTGCCATCTTTTGCGCTGTTTTCCTTGTTGCTCACACTTCAAAAACTATACATTTTTTGTAAAAAATAAATTCAAAATCTACAGTTCTTGTAAAAAAATGAATCGGAGATCACTTAAAAGTGTTGTCCACTAGATATAAAAGAAAAAATGGGTCCACATCAGTAAACTTGGTTTGCGATAGCAACCTGTTAAATGGGTGAATGCTCCATCTTTTTATTTCTTTTGTGAGTTTCAACCAATATTTTTCAAAATGCTACAAACGTAGAAAATCATTAACGTTCCTTAAGCACGTTTACATGAAATATCAAATGTCGAAACCCCATTTATACAATCAGTAGTGTCTTGCGCACTGCATTTACACAATCAGATCATTTCCGCACGTGGGAGGAGATCGGATTGTTTCGGATTGAGTGACTTCCAATTATAACCAGAAGCACTATTTCAAAACACAAGAAAAGTGTGGAGTATTGCACGAAATCTTTGTCAACAAGAAGGCTATATTCCAGATTCTGCATTTTTATTTTCAATTAAATTTGTTGAAAGCGAGCGAGTTCATTGTTATTAATATCAAAGATAAACGCTTTCAGTCATACACCTCGTAATGACGCTCTTTGTATTTCACAGAATGTCTTCTGAGGTAAACGTTCCACTTCAACTTCAAACTTTTAATATTATATGATGGTAAAATTCACAATCAAGAACTCGTAATTTACATTAAAATTTTTGTTAAGGTTTTGTAGCAGACTCAGTCTATGTGTAACTGTGTATGAAGAAAACACAATATTGTTGAACTCTGACCCCCAGACTGCGATCTTCCTGTTTTTTTAAATATTAAAGTGTTATACGTGCACCGTAATTATTTCTTCAAATTAAATTTACAGCTTTTTAAAGGTTGCTTAAAATTACAGCCAGAACAGGTAACTCCGTGTTGAACTTATATTTCATGCCAAGACAAAACTATGTTTTTGCCGGAAATTTTTGGAAGCCACCACAACTCTCAAGATTCAAAGTTGCTGATAAACAATATTGATAGACAATAGTCAACTAATGTTGGTTAGCGAGATAGCCTTGAGTTTCTTCCGCTCTTGAGTGAATTTTCCATTAATAACGTGAATTTCTCTGCTATCCACAGCATTCTCTTCTCAGCTCAAAGCACCAGTTTCCTGGCTTGTCGAATGCAACCAAAGAAATAAATGGCTGCATCAAAACCCATATTTCATGCTTTCCGCCTTCAGCTGCTCAGTTCTTAGTTTTTGCGAACGTAAAACGCCATTACATAGCTTTTTTCTCCATTTTCGACCTTCATTTTTGACAATCCCGGCAGTCATGGCTCTTTCTAGATGAACAGCGGCCAAGTCCTTAGGCTCGTTTGAGTTGTCGTTGATATCTAAAGTACTTTCTTCTGCTGTTGCAGTGATCATAGCACTGTGGCTTATCTTACGACCCAGTCCTTTCTCGTACATGCTTTTTGTTACAGCGTTCAGTTCGTTAATCTTAAGAGAACATTTCTTTTCGTATTCCTGCACTAAGTACGGACCGGCTCCAACAGATCTGCTTGCCATTGAAATAGGACTGCCGTTGGCGTTGTCAAGTGAAGTTGCCATTTCTACTAGTATATAATACCTGATCGTAAGCTTGATTCGTTTTGCTGACCCCGGTATATAAATAGATTTTCGCCGCCAAAACTTTCAGATTACCATCCAAGAAGAGTCTTTGATTCCTCGAATAGACCAACACGCTACAATATTGTGCCAACTTTGGAGTTTCGAATATTCCTTTATCACGCGATAGCCCGCCAGTTAGTCCTTGGAATAACTTTGTTCTAAAACCAGAAGAATCACAGATCGTGAACCATTTCTATGCGCAATGCTTTGTGTACACGAGACGGCTGTTTTGTGGTGTTTGTTAAAATGTTTTGACAGCGAGCCTATTCTTTTCAAAAAATTGCATAATTTAGTCACGTGCGTGGTTTCCGCTAAGTCGGTTATCATAGTTTATTTTCGAACTTCTATTGAGATTAACCTTGCCCATATTTGGAAACCAAAACAAATCCACGTCAAGACCGAAAAATCAGAACAGTGTTTTTTTAGTTTTTTTTGAGTAAAAAAGAAAAACAAACCTAACTGTTAATCACGTTTCATGTTTTGACTTCACGTCTAGTTTTTTCTGGCATAATTGTAACACGCGAGTGTTATCACCGTCACCGACCAAAATAGACAAACAAAACCTAAACAAAACTGCAAAGTGTATAACTTTGAAAACTGTATAGTTTTTCTGATGGGGTTCTTAAATTTCGAAGTTAAAAAATGGGCATTTGGCATTTCTCAACCCCGTTTGTCTTGTTTGATTTATTCACAATTTATATGGTTTCAAACAAGTTTTAAGTGAAAGTCTCTACAGCAAATACGTGTGAGCAGAAGAGCAGAATTATTAATGCACAAACATAGATCACTGATCTATTTACCTAGCCTACAAAAGCTGTACGTTTTGTCTCAGGACTTTAGATTAGCAATTTTCGCATTTTTACACTTTTTTTTACTAAATTAGTAAATAAACTATGCATAGTACGTGCTTATGGGTCTTACCTCCATTAAAAGTTAAAATTTACACAACCGTATGGTAGTTCAGTAATTTGCGTGATACCTCCTTAAATACAGCTGACAAAATGCAAATTTTTGCTACATTCTGTATGTTCTTTGCAACTCAGAGTCAAAAATGTTCCGTTTACTGTGGTTGGATTAGTTGGCAAGTGAAAAGTTTTAAGTCTGGAGTGCATTGGTTGGTTTACTGTTAAGTGAAGAGCTTCGGAATCGACTGAACATCTTTGGCGATTGTTCTATTTTAAAAAAATATGCTTCCACTTCAAAAAATTCTACATAAGTTATGCGTGTTTTCCTTGGATTTTAGACTTTCAGGGTCTGAACCAGTTTTTCTTAACTGGAAACTATATATATCATCTCCTATAGAATAGCTAATTTCTATAAATTATCAAACTACTATACATGTGTTTTAGAAGTACCACTAGCGAATTGCTTGAAGGCGTTAATTATGTAAGCAATCCGCAAATATTGCTGACTAGCCTTCCACATAAAAAAAATCTACATAAGATATGAGTGTTTTCCTTGGATTTAGACATTAATGGTCTGAACCAGTTTTTCTTAACTGGAAATTATACATATCATCTCCTATAGAATAGCTAATTTCTATAAATTATCAAACTACTATACATGTGTTTTAGAAATACCACTAGCGATTGCTTGGAGGCGTTAATTATGTACTGAAGCAAGCTGCAAATATTGCTGACTAGCCTGTAATTATAATGTGTTTTTATAATACTGGAAAGAAATTTTACAGTGTGTAGCCCTTTAGTAGAGTGTCACAGCAAAACATTGCTGGGTATCTGGAGCAGCATTAGTTTTTGCCGTGACATTTTGTTAGAGAAAAAGGTCGAAAAAGTTTGCAAAACGTTCGATTGGATAGTTAAATAAAGGCGTGATTTGCATCAGCTGCTAACACATCGCGATCGAGTCGGATTAGATCAGATTAGGTTTAATGGCTTGCTTGAATGGGTGTCTGTTTCTGGCGATGATACAAGTATCTTTTGATGCTAATTTTCATGATTCTTTGTACGACTTTGTCACTGACAACTTGCGCTTGGTCAAATTTTTTTTTAAAAAAAGGAGAAATCGAAAGTGTTCTATGCAGTTATAGCATATATTGTATAGTTAGTGAACGGTATTTGATAAAGATTGTGACATTTTTGTTACTTTTATTATAGTAATTGTTATTACTATTATTATTACTATTATTATTATTATTAAATTTATTATGGTTGTTGCTTGCTTGAAGTTCTTGTTTCGTTGTTGTTGTTGTCAACTGTATTCATAACGCCTATTTTTGACAGTGACGTCATTACCAACGATTACTGCACTGGCAAATACACTGAAGATATTCATGATTTTATCACACATACACAAATATTTTAACGATAAAGTGCGTCCCTAAATATTTTTGTAGTGTTTTTGATTGATTTTCTAACAAAATACAAGCAGATCACAAGGAGCAAAATTCCGTGAACGTGCCAAACCATACTGTCTCACAGTACTGTACACGCTTTGTCTTAATTTGAGGAACCTGATATTGTTTTGGAAAAGGCGTATTTATTTTATATTCTCTGAAATTTTGAAGTTAAAGTATTCATGTTTCAGTGCATAAATTGTTGTAGCTTGAAAAATAACGGTACGTTTTTTAAAAATCAAGCTTTAGGCCAAGTAAAAAAAAAAAAATCGGTTAGCGTCCCCGCCCGACCATTGAAAAAGCGCCCGACTCAATTTTTTTT
>JAOBRG010157989.1:3458-18418 GCA_027574985.1 Umimayanthus nakama | reverse complement strand
GCCGCGTCATAGCATGTTTCTTAAACTGGATGTAAACATGCGCGGCACTGTTTTATTCCTTTAAAAAAGAACCTGTTTAAGAATCTAATTAGCCTAATTTCCCAGTTGAGTACCATTTTTATAAGAACCTATTTAGGCTAACGTGGAAAACGTAGGTTCTTATATGCGGGTTTTTACTATACACCATCGTTTGAAAGTAGACTGAAGTGGAAACAGATATAATACAAGCAAAGCTATATATAGTCCACTGCAGATGACTTAGCAACCATTCTAGAATACTTTTTGATAGTCCACCTGCATAACGTTTGTTTGCAGTGTGTAGCTTGCGATGGGTGTTTTAACCCTAATAATGGCTTTGTGTCTCTTTTTATGAAGGCTTCTGGATAAACTCTCTGCTAAAGAAGCCAGTACAACTGGTCGTTTAGAAATTGGAGAGCCGGTGGTAGTGCTTGATAATGGAAATTACTCTGCTCTTGTTAACTTATTCAGTTTAAGGGTGTCTGCATTAACTGAAAAGTAAGTACCTGCTTCCTGTGCATTCTTCCCAGACGCTACACGAGGTTCTTCGTCTTGCTACAGTTTATATCAAGTTGTGTCAAGCAGGTGAAGTCAGTTATCTGAAATGGCACGAGACTTATCATTGCGGACCAAGTCTAGTGACTGGTATTTCATTGGTGTCATTACTGAGGGAACAAAGCGAACGGATGGAGGAGTGTTTGAGGCAGTGGAAAGAGGAGATTCACGCAAAACGTTTGCAGTACAGCAAACTTAACCATTACACAACACAGCAGTTGCTGTTGCTGAGAAATCATTTGGCAAGTGTGCGGCAAACTGGTTCAGGTGAGCATTATGTTGTGTTTCAACGTGCTTGCTTAATATTACACATTGCAAGAATTCAATTTTTTTCTTATTTTTACAAGACACCCATCAACCTTACATTCCACAAGAATTTCATTTTTGATATCAGCAAGAGTAATAAATAGCAATAGCAGTACCGACAGAAAGAGTAATAGCAATATAAGCAGCAGTATCAATAGCAACAGCAGCACAAAAGTAATTAGTAATGTAGAGGTTGCAATAACAATAGCAGTAGCAGTAGCATTAGCAACGGCAAAAGCAGTAACAATAGCAATAGCAACAGCAACGGCCGTAACAATGACAACAACAAAAGCATGCACTAACAATAGCAATAACAATAGGTACAGCAATACCAATAGCAACAGCAATACAAAAACAATAGATGTAGAGGTAGCGATAGCAATTGCAACACCGGTAGCAGTAGCAACAGATACAGACAGATACAGAAATGCCAACAGCAATAGCACTAACAGCAGCAAGGTCTAGTGAGTTTTATATATTTTAAATAATTGCGACAAAGGACTTGTCTTCTGTATTTTGACTACGATTTGCTGGTAGATTAAAAAGGAGGCACCTCGCTTGAGATGTTTTTTTGTTTATATATTATTAGCCGGAGTGGAAAGGCTGCCTTTGGCGGTGTACAACTTGCTGGAGAGTGTTCGTCCAAGTATTGATCCCACAGCTTTAAGATCTTCCTTAGAAGCCACAGGGGCATGTGCTGATTTTGCAGGACAGGATGTTTTGAGGACCTACCACAGCTCCAATATTTTTGACCATTCACGAGGGTTCTACAAGAGTCCTCCGACGTCTGTTGTCGACGAAGGGTCAAGTGATGCAACCGAAGGCAGATTTTCAGTAACAAACCGTCTTGACATGTTCCAGGTAAATATGTTGTAATGGTCATAATCATTGCCCTTCAAATCAAATCAATTCAGATCATTTTCAAGCGTTGGGTCGGATTGTGTAAATCTGGAAATAGTAAAATTAGACATTTTTGTTAACAACGGAACTTGTTTTCTGCGTTTCGTTTCCTTATTTGCCTTTTGTTGAAGTCCATCATGTTTTTTGTTTTCTTTGAATTTGTATTGACAAGTCAAGTCAACGTTAAAAAGTTTCAGTGCAAGACTAAGTGTACAAACTCGGTTTTAGGTTAGAAGGTTAGACCAGAACACAAACTCCACAAGCTTTTACCATCAAGAAACGAACTGTCAAATTAATTTTAGGACCAAGCGAGTTTTAACTCTTTTAGATTTAGAAACACTTTTATCAATAGCAGCGCACTGCAGTATAAATGAATTTAAAATTTTTGTTATTAGTATTGTATATTTTTGAGCGAATTTTTAATATTGTAAAGTTTAAGCTAAAGCTGCCTTATTTTAACTTAATAAGTACTTACTTAGTTACTTACAATTAAGTTGTTAAATTGCACTTTCTGTTACGATCGAGAAAGTGTGGCAACTGTTGTTGAGTTCTTGTTCGTTCGTTGCTGTCTGAACAGTTTGAATGCGAGAAGATACACTGAATTAAGCAGGAATCCGTTAGCTCTTAGATTTATCTTATTGTGCATTAATACAGTATATGTTTGTGTTTTTGTTGTTGTCGTTGTTGTTTATTTGCTCAGTTCACGGGAAACTTATCGGATTGTTTACTGTTGATTTACTGATTAGTAAAGGATTTTGTATTTTCTTTTATCAGTCATTGGTCGACAAAGTAGAGAACATTGGCTGTTCCTGTTCAGCAGAAGAGGTTGCCATAGCAGCAGTGGTAGCATGTGGAGACGTCAGTCAGGAAGATCTACTTTTGTGGTGCATTAAACATAAAGAAGAAGACGATATCGTAGCAGAGCTGTACTCACGAGTCATGGATGACCCAAATTATGCACAGCTAATTGGTGCGCAGACCGAAGAGCAAATGGAGCAAGAAAAGAGTGAAGACACGGGGTAAACCGGATTTCCATTGTATCTAACATTATTTTTGCCATATTGGTAGTTTTGGTTTTGATAAAACTCGCTCTTTCTGAACTGACACTTCTTGTGACCCCCATGTGACATCTCACATTTGACATTTCATGTGTCATCTCTCGTTTGACACCTAATTTGACACCTCGTGTGACCGATCTCATTTGACATCTCATGCGGCACTTCAAAAAATGGTATTTTTAGTGATTTTCGCAAAGGCTTCAAAGTTTCGTTAGTCTAGATGCGAATCATAATTTAGGAACATTTTATTAAGCATAGCTGGTTCTTGAGATTTTTTTGGCGTATTTAATTTTAGTTTTCAACAGTCTTCCATTTTTGTTTCGTTCTACGTTACGTGTTTGTGCGTTTGATACGACTTTATACCATGTGTTGTTGCGTTTAGATCACCTGTGGAAACTGTCATTGAGATGCCACATTCGGCTGAAGAGACTCGATTCATGGACGCAGATGTCATACTTGACCAGGAGGGCGGTGGTGCGTACCTCAGCCTGGACGAGCTAGGCTTTATCCTAACACACTTGGCATCCTTTGGTAAGATGCTGCTGAACAGCTTAGACATTTGCGTGTGTTTGTTTCAAAGTAGATTTCCGCAGTGTTATTGGTATGTACATCAGCTCTGGTCTTCAAACTTTGAAAATTCATACTTTCGATAAGCTCTCAATATTTTGTGCCACCGGTTGCCTAATTGAGCTTTCAGGTAATCTATCAAAGGCAGAGTTTCATAAAGCAAAATGTGAATCTTAAGTGGTCATTATATGGTCAGTCATGTACCAATTTGCCAACACGGTGTGGTTCGAGTGGTCGATAAGTTCTTGAGTTCGAACAAATTGGGCTGTGAAGCGACATCTGTATTCAGTTTAGTCTTTGTTCTTAACTAGTAAATATATGTTTTAGGATTGAAATAGGTGTTGGTTTTTGTTGCCTTAATCTTTGTAGTTGACGTTAAGAAACATAAAAATACTAGATAGGTAGATCTACTATCTATACCTTTTGAGAACATTTTTACGTTTTTGAACAAACTAAGTTCTTTTGTCATTTTCCTTGGCTAGTTTTAGTGACATAATTGTTTAACTTATCTGTTAAAATGTTATGATTTAAACCGCTAAATGTGGAACAATTCTTTGTTCAAATATTTTGCTAGCAAGTAACTTACCGGAAATCACTGAAGTGATGGATATGATGAATCAAGTGTTTCGTTGGTTGGCCTACAGTCAATTAAAGTAAAGTAATTGATACACCAGCAAAGCAGATTGGATAACAAATTAAGTGAGGCTTAAACAGTTTTGAAGACTTTCTCTCTCCATTTTCGAGATTTTGTTCGACTAAAAGTTATGTAGCTTAAAATAGAGATCACATGAAGAACTGATATATCTTGTTGTAGAAGTGAACCATTTTGCGAACCGGAATGAGAGCAGTGTTCATTAACAAATTTAAACTTGGTACACCT
The DNA here is from genome assembly GCA_027574985.1 of Umimayanthus nakama. Lineage (NCBI taxonomy): Eukaryota > Metazoa > Cnidaria > Anthozoa > Zoantharia > Parazoanthidae > Umimayanthus > Umimayanthus nakama. The sequence goes on along the minus strand of JAOBRG010157989.1, from coordinate 14,134 downwards.
TTAACGTCCAGCCCCAAAGAAAGCTGCCAGAAAGTTTCCTCGTTATTTGAAGCTTGGCAGGCCTAACCTGATGCTAGTACCTCGAGGTAAGCTTTTGCGTATATTTTGTTCCGTTTTTATCAATCAACTGTTGTACCTTTAGATTTCCTCGAGTTTTTATAGGCATACATTTATTACAGAAAGTAGGCTTCATGTATTTTAAGGGCCCCCTTCTGAAAAGCACAATACGGCGATGTTGGTATCCTCAATAAAGATTATTATTATAATTGTTATTATTTTTATTTTTTGTTTTAGAGTGTTTTAATGTTTCGTTTTGATAGTTACATTGCAGAAAATGGTTTCTCCTTGCTTATTCTTTCTATTTCTATTACTCGCTATTTCTGAATTTTCTCTTAAGTCTTAACTTTGTTTTGCAACAAACATTAATCAGCTTACTTATTCTGTTCGAAAGAATTTGTTGGATTAAGCCTTGTCAAAAGTAATAACAGATTTAAGTCTTGACATACGCATTTTGTCACATTGAATCTAATAAGTTTATATTATATTGTTAACTGAACTGGTAACTTTTCGCGCGCTTTTTGTGTTGCGCTAGGGTGCATCTAGTTGCCCGTGCGTCTATTAAATCGCGTGCTTGCGTTTAATCAATAAAATTGCTCAGAACTGTTTATGAGAATTTTGCACTTTATTGGCTTACGTGTGTTTTTTTCTTATAAATACTGAATAAAGTTTCAAAGGTAGTGTACTAAACCTGGAAATGGTCCATTATTTAGCTGTGCGTCTGTTGAGTTATGGATGCATTTGGGAAGTTCGGAGAGCACTTGAGAAGCTAGAGAAGCACTCGGCTTCGCCTCGTGCCACTCAAACGCTTCTCTCGTGCTCTCCCAACTTCCCGCGTGCATCCACAACTCGATGGATGCACGTTAAGCAGGGACCATTTCTTAAGTATCGCTATTAACAGACGCTTTGTTCGCGACGTTCGCGTTCTATACATATTACTTTTCACGTTGCATGTTTTGCTCGACGGTGTCACAGTGGTAAACCTGGTGCTTTCGTACGAGCAAGTGTTGTATAAGTCCATTGTTTTCTGCTTTCCTTGTCGCCGTTGCCGTGCTGATATGCTAAAGGTCCCCTTTCAGTATGCTCACAAAAATGGCATTTCAGATACAAGTCATTACTTAGTACCCTGGCGCAATGTCATCTGCCATTTGAATGTAAATTTGTTGTCTTTACTTTACACGAATTCTGGCTAATAAATTAGTTTGTACAGTTTTAAGGTTATCTTTCTTGTTTACTTTATCAAATATTGCAGCTATTGGTACTAAACAAAATACTGTGCTGTGATCCCTACATAAAGTGCTGCATGGAGTATCTATGTGATTGTTGGTCAACGACTCTATTGCAAACTCTAAATAATATTTTGCTTTTGTTTTGTTGCAGACGATGTCCTTCCAACCGTACTGTCTCTGTACCTTCAGGATGGACATCAACCCCTGCCAAGTCCCGACGAAGTACTCATGTGTACCGCACATACGTCAGCTGAAGAAGTGAGTTCCATGACACAGATGTTTCTAGTGAATACATAATCGTAATCGGGTTGCGACATACTTCTACATTGTCCTAAAATAATCGTGTGGGTATTTTTGTTCAAAACTTGCCAATATTTGTTTTAAAAGGTTCCCCAGTTTTGTTTTTATATACTCTACCAAGAGAAAGTAATCCTAAAAGATTATCTTCTCTTGACTCCACTCTTTTCACGACCTTCTAACTTTATAAATTGAGAAACTAAAACTTAGGATAAAGCAAAACTAAAAGTAACTTTAGAGCAAGCTTCTGCTGTTAATGTTTTGTTCAGTTGTTATCGTTGTTAACATCTGGTTGCCTGCAGTTCATTTAGAATTAACATTGCAGGATAGTTTGTTTTTGTTGGTGTTGTTCTTGCGATTATCGGTCACCAGCATGAAATAATCAAAGGGAAGGTCATCAGAAAAAAAATAGGTAACGGCGTTTGAAAGAAATATCCAGTGCAGTCTGGGAAAATTTAGACCTTTTCTCGGTCGTCCCAATCATAGTCATCCGTAAATGGTTACCATTTGATTTTTTTGATCGTACGTGATCACAGTTTGAATACATTGATCTTGAAACGACCGGTCGATTGGTACGGTTATTTGCAATCCAGGCTTTGGTAACAAAATCAAATTGTTGTGTCATCTCTTTATCAGTTTTTTTTCTTGTATTGACGACGTAACTTTGTAAAGGAGTGAGTATAGTTCAGGGCCTGGTTGTTCAAAGCCCGATTAGTGCTAATCTTGGGTTAACTCTATAGGCTTTGTTAAGAGTTAATCCAAGATTAGTACTAATCGGGCTTTGAACAACCGGCCCCTGGGGAACGTAATGACACAAGTAGCTACTTTTGTTATTTTGATACCCATGTCGTTTAATAGATCGAGTTATTGTGGCGTCGTGCTCTGGGTGATGGTGAGCGCAGGATCTACTGTGTGGTGAACGCTGACCTCGTGGATTACAGTGTGAGCCAGCAAGCAGCCGACGTATTGAACGTGCTCATCAAGGAGTCTGGGGCACACCAGAACAAAGGTTCGTTCTTGCAACTTACGACAATCATTACTTACTTCCTAAATGCATTTTACAGTTTCTTTCCTCACTTTTGAGTCAAATAGCGAAGTTCCAAACATTTTCTCCATTCGAGAAGACTCTTCCTCTAACTCATCAAGTGTTTTTTTATTATTGTTATTATTATCATCATCATTATCATCATCATCATCGTCATTAACATTATAACTTGTTACTGTTGTTGTTTTCTTCTTACTATTGTTATTACAACAGTAACTACAGTTGATACTATAAAAAACAATTACAACTTGGCATACAAGAAACTAGATTTTTCCAAATTTGCCTGAACAGGTTCTTATCTAATTGGTGCTTAAGAAAAAAGAAATTAATTTCGGTACTGATATTATAACATATGCACAAATAATCTCAAAAATGACAGTATATACAATTATACAAACCCTATATGCACTTCAATGTAAGTTGACAAAGCATTGTAAACAACATGAACAACTGTATACGCAGACAGTATATACATGTTTGACTGTATTTAATAAAAGAAAAACCTGCATGCTTTTATAGTCTAGCCCTAAAAGTTTCGTATGTAAAGGTGGTCTAAACCGAATTTTTTAACCTCATAGAATGTTACGTAATTTATAGATTCGTACATGTATACGCGGGGTTTTTCTGTACTTGTTATTTATTGTTGTTTATGTTTCTTAATTGGGTTCGCTCATTTACATTATACCCTTCTTGTGAGATCTCTTCAAGTTATGTCACACTCTTTCCGTGTTTCGTACTTAAGCAGATTATGGTCTTGTGGTGATATGCAGCAGTGAGAACGAGGATCGGGCGCATATTGTTGCAGCATTGGACCAATATCGTGTCACGTCCGTGCCCCATCGTCCTCCCACCAAGGAAACCCGGGAATATTTGAAGAGACAGTTCCAGCAACCAACTTGTCCGAAGTTTGGGATTTTTGGTGGAAAGAAGCTTCCTTGGACACCGGCGTCTAGGGTAGATAAGGAAAAGTGAGTACTTTGTCGTTGAGACCTGATTTGACAACAACCAATCGAGTATTAACAGCTAGTTACTTGAAAATTACGAATTTTCTTTAAGAGCATGTTTTTGATAGATTTACGTCGCTGTTACGTTCCTCAGTTCTACGGTCAGCTCAATCTACCGCTAAAAGTTCCACTTATCTGTTGCAGACGCAGTAAGAAATCATTCTTCTTGTTCTTCTTGTTCTTCTTGTTCTTGTTCTTCTTGTTCTTCTTCTTCTTGTTCTTCTTCTTCTTCTTCTTCTTCTTCTTCTTCTTCTTCTTCTTCTTCTTCTTCTTCTTCTTCTTCTATGTCTTCTACTTCTTATTCCTGTTTTTCTTGATCTTCTTATTCTTGTTCTTCTTGCTGTTATTGTTATTAGTATTACCACTGTTATTATTACCAACTGAAGGTGAAATGATCGGTAGATGCATGGCAATATCGATAACCGAAGAATGGCTATCAAAGTGTCCAAATCTCAGTCTCTGTAGGTTTCTCTAGTCGATTTAGCTGTTTTAGTTTTATCCATCTAAATCATCCAAATTCATAGACCAAAAAAGGTCATACATATTGGGCTTTTCTCATTGTACTAAGTTATCTCACAGGCAGACAATCCGTAAAGTTCGAGCGGATCTGAAAATGTCATACATTTGCTTTAATTATTTAACACGCTGACTGAACTCGTACATTTACAGTAATTTGAAACTGCGCGACATGACCCATACATTTGCTGTAATTTGTAACGGCTGACTTCAGTTTGTTTACAGTGATCAAAAGAAACCCCCCAAAAATGCTATGTTTTCTCCCCTCTGAACTCCAAAACACGAAATAAAAAAAGTCAGGTAAATAAAGTTCACTTATCTGTCACCTTTTGAGTTGTCCTGAGTTATTTGATGGGGTTTTGGGACGCTTGCTTTCTCGCTTGTTGATGTCTCTCATCATAGTACAAATGTAGTACAGTAGTATAATATAATAGTGCAGTTGGAATGCTGTCTTACACACACACAAGCACATACACACAATCACACATACTCAGACACACGTGTACACACAACCTCACCGCGACAAGCGGAAAGCCGCTTTGAGTAGAGCAATGCATGGTCTTAAGAATGTTTTCTTTATCGTTTTATCCGCCTACCCTTCTATTCTAGGGTGTCTGTACGAGTTGTAAGCTCCGATCGGTCAGGATGTGGTAAAAGTCTTGTGGTTCGAAGACTCAGCCAACAGTTAGAAGCTTTTTTAAACAACGACATTGTCAGCCGAGATCTGAGGGCCTTAGGTACGGAGATGCCCCTGTGTGTGACTATCCCCATCCACGGCAAAACGGTTGACCAGTCAGCAGTAGTGGAAGCTCTTATTCCTCACGCTCTTTGTCCAGATGCCCCGTTGTCGAGGATCTTCCATCTGGATATTTCGTCATCGGTAGGTGTCCCAATCAATCAATCCTTGCGGTAGGTGTCTCGCAATCAATCCTTGCAGTTATTAGGAGCGAAATAATATGAATTTTGTTTTGCAGCCGTACAAACAGTGTTTTACGAGCGGACGAATGCAGTAATGCAGCCGCCATGTAATTTTCTCCTATTTATAGATAAGAACTTAATTTTTTTGGAAAATCTTTGGATTTTGTCAAAAATGTTTACTTCTTTTTTGTATTTCCTAAAATATTCCGAAATCTTTGAAATTCTTCTAACTTATCTTTTTGTTAGTAAATAAGGTTTTTATAATAGAATCGAGTTATCCAGGTTAATCAAATTCTTGTAGTCTAGTTTTCGACTTGGGGTTTTTAGAGGCCACTTCCTCAATCATGCGCAGAACAATATTTGGGTTTTAGCTGATGGGCCAACACGATTTGCAAACAGGGTAGATTGGATGAAAAAGGTGAAAAGATCGATAGTTTCTGTGAGAATAAACAACAGGACTTCAAAAGATCACAAAATTTTGTAATCAGGAATTATAGCTACTAGCAAATCGTGTTGCCATTATTTTTAGACGAAATTATTCCTTAATATCTTATGCCGGTCAGAGAGTAACATTAGCTGGACAGGTGGGTTTCTTCTAATGATGTTCAATTGATGATCCCGGTTTCATTTTTCTAGAGACAAGCAAAAATGTCTGAAAACTAGGCTAGGGAGCGGCATAGGTGAAATCCGATGACAAAGCTCGTAGAGCACTTTGATGTTTGTTTAACATGACTATTTTCTAACAGTGTAACCGCTTCAACACACGGCTGTTAAGTTAATTATGTGTCCAGATCTAAAATCAGACTTAACTTTGTGCAGTTCTCCGTAATACTATTATCTGTTTTGCCTCTTGAAGTCTGAAGAAAAGCTCTTTTGTGTCCAAAATTTAGTGATACTGGTTGAACATTAATTACGTTACTTTTAAACATTGGGGTACCTGAAAAGGGAACTCAACCAAAATCTCAAATTGCAGAGACGTCAACGAATTATTTCGGAACAGTCTACAAGTGGTACCTTAAGAATTCTTCTCTCAGTCAAATATTTGTTGGGAAGCGTCATAGAAAAAAAGGATTTAAGATTTAAGTTGTCGAGTAATTAAATTTGAAATGCACTGCTAGAAGTTGGTTCTTTGTTTGCAGTAATCGAAAAGTTTGAAATACTTTTAGTACGCACCGCTTTAAATATTGCATCGAATAGGTGCTATTTTTATTTCACGGAATGTTTGCGATATCCCTTACGAGGATTGCACGTGCAGTACCGAACTACAGTCAAAAGTCACCTACATTTTCCTAAACAAGGGGCTACTAGTAGCCTATACTCTTGCCGCCGTAAACATGTATTTTTAGTAGACCAATCATGAAGTTGCAGAACATAAACCAGGTGTAGCCTCACACATACCCATAGTATCCATCATTTAATTTGGAAAACTGAAGTTTATGTGATTCTGTTGTGGAACCATTCATATTCAAAATTTCCATTCTTCCAACCTAGGAAATTTTAAGAGAACAACCCCGACTTCTACACGAAAAAGCTTTTTTAATTATCCCCAACCCCCAGTTCCCTAATAAACCCCGTTTGGCTAGCTAAAAATTGCCGTAAAAAATTTTCTAATATCAAGACAGGAAAATCATGAATATGTGTAGCAAGAATGCTTGTGAACAGTGAGTTGGAATCCTAACTGCTCAGTATTATTAGGCAACCGTTACATGCTTCAGGCATTCAAGAGCTATGTTTCCCAACTAACAAGGGGGCTCCTTTAATCTCTTAATTTACATTCCTTTATTTTGGAACAGATCAGGACACTTCCAACCGAAACTAGAACAACCTTCTTTCAGTTTGCTTTTGATCTCAAAATAATTCATTTTTTGAAGATACTATTATCAAAGTGTTGCCATCAGCTATACTGATGTAAAAGAAAAAAAAGCATGCAATACACTGCTACTAAAATACTAAAATGTCCAACAGAGAAAATGTAATCATTTAAATTTCTGTGAATGAAGTTCATTTTTTGACAACTACGCGGTTGTTTAACAACATCTGGGTATATGAGCTTTGTCAAGCATAATTATTTGTAGGACAAGAGTTGAAAAGGCGCAAAGAGAACCTACCAGATTTTACTGTTTTAGATATGAACCGGTAAAGTTTACTGAGTATGCATTACGCGTTAATACCAGCAGGTCAAAAGAATTTGATAAATTGTGCTAGTGTATAACAAATCTTGCACTTCCGTTCAAATTCTCACCTGCATTTCCTCAGAATGCCTTTGACTTTAATAGCCGAGTTATTGGTATTCAGTTTAAAATGCACAAATACTGTTCAAGACAACATTTTCCTTTGAAGTTGCTTACTCGATGGCTTCTTGTTGCTAATTGTTCCCTGTGCACATCATTGTCTGATATCTTTCTCGGTCAAATTCGTTGAAATATACAAAGTGACCGGGTCGATCATGATAAATCCATTTAGCGAATTCTATGGTGTTGTAAAGAAAAATCTCAAAAGCGAAGTAATTGGTCTTTTAATTTATAACCTTCCTAAATGCCCTTCTTTACATATACTTTAAAACTTTTTAGCTGTTCAAAGCTGCCATCGCATCGATAAGTCTTGCCGGCCATCTTGTTTAGTAGGATGCAAATCGTGTAGCATATACCAAGTACCTGAGAAACGCGACGCGAAAACAAAGGAAACTAAAAAGAACGGTTTCGAAAACTCAACTCGGTGCCTCACGGCCCGAGTAATAACCAAACGATTTCGCCTTTGTATTCCGTGAATTTTATTCTTAATAGTTTTTTTCTGTTTTCAGGTGACAAATGGTCTTGACTCATTCCTGTTCAACTTGTTAATCCTTGGAATGTTGACGGATGCACGTGGTCAAGTGTGGCGAAGACGTCCCTGGGATTTGTACGTCGTCGAGATCACAAATGTTGTGGTTGCCCCTGTACACAAGATGGCTAGTGCCAGGCCGCTACCGACGGCTGCTCACAACGGTGGTGCTGGTGTGAGTATGAAAGAGATGAGTCGTACTTGATACCAAATATGGAAAAATATCGATTCTAGGTTTGGAGTAACAAAGATAAGAACTGATTGGATAGTGTTTCACTGACGATTTCGTTGGTCAAAGAATATTGTAGTTGATAGAATGGACCCACTTCTTTTCTAGGGTAATGTTTATCCGCTATTTAAGATACTATGTTTAAGAAAAACACAGCAAAATAAATATAGTTAAACGGTTCTGCACGTAGTAACATTTATCTCACAACCTGAGGGAGTAAGGAAGAGGACATGACACGAACAAGTTACTCGCAAAATAGAACTGTGCTCTTATGTTACTTTGAGGAGAGGTCAGGAGAGCAGGAAGGGAAAGAGAGACCTTTTGAAAACATTCCTGGAAAGTCAAGTTTTAGAAAAATGAAACATTGCATAAAGTCTATCTTTTCAAACGTGTTGTTTCTCTTATAATAAGAAGATATCACAAAAATAAGAATTGTAGGAAGAGCATAAAGATTATCAGAATTACACATCAAGTGGTTTTAAAAAGATTTCTATACATATTTTATTTCTGACTAATTTCTGGGTAAGAATTAAGGAACTCATTGCCCGTTGAAAATTATTTTGGTTATGGACCCTTAACTGCTTTTGTCTTCAGTGTTGTAAGTTGCAGTAGAAATTCAGAATATAATGCTGTACAGTGATTTATCCATCTGAATCTAAAAGCCTGTTTTTATAAATAACAGTTTGAGAAAAGTGTTTCATTATATGTCGCCTGTATTTTTTTTCAAAACCAGCCAAGTCGGCGGCAAATTTACGGTGTGGCTTTCTACCAGTATTTTCCAACCATTATGTGTGCTACTCCAGTTCAGACTCTGGCCTTAATGCGCAACCAATCAAACGAAGGTATGTTTTTGGTTACTAACAGACTGAGTTTCTAGAAACAGGAAAAACAATACAATAAAATACGGTATTTATCAAACAAAGAAAAAAAATTAAACACCAGGCAGGGTTATAACGTGAACCGTTTTTGTGAACTTTATCAAACATGTTTTCAAAGCATAAAAGTTCATTCACATTTTGTTCTGAACACTCCTCAAAGTTCTACGTACAAGTTCTAGTTCCAAGCACTGGGTATGAATTTTGATTCATTCATAACAAAAACGTCAATAGTTAAAATGTACTAATGGTTTGATATTGAAAGCTTAGAGTACAAACGTTTCTGACATAAGGTCCTAATCAGGTCTATTCTAGTTCCAACTGAATCTTAGATCAAAACTCAAGGTCCAAATGAAGGTCCAACTGTAAATTCTAGATCCAAGCTCTGAGTGACACACTCTACGTTTTAACTCTACTCTAACTGTAGTCCAAACTTTAGGTCGAAACTAAGAGTTCCAACTATAGCTTTAAACACTGGGTACAAACTCTAGGTCCAGACTCTAACGCTAAACTCAATCTCTAAACTGTAGGTCCAAAATTTATGTCCCAATCTGCCCCTTAACTCTGGGCCCAAACTCAAGCCCTTAAAGGAAGCTATTAAGGGATACCATGACCTTCTGGCAGTTCTTCTGCTATGCTAAAGTCGTTGGCTTACCTAATTTGTGTGTGTAATTGTGTCGAGGAACCCAAGGACTCAATCCACTGTTCGATGACGGCGAGTTTCGTACCGCGAACGTCCAACGGGCCTTCCAGTACCTCAAGCTTTGGGCGGCGCGCCAAAGCCTGGATCATTTTCACTTCGTTCTCGGCCAAGCTATGGGAGACCACAGCGAGTGTTTGGAAATGCTGATAGGGTATGTGTGATTTCCTAGTACAACTACACGTTTTAGAATCCAAATATCCCACAATCTAAATCTACACAGTTTTGAGAAAAGATAAGCACAAGCATAAGCAATTTTAGTTGCAAATAAAAGTTATGGGTCAAATCTCTTTGGCAGTACGTAACTGAGCCCAGTGATGCTAGCTAGATCATGTTTGTAGATATTTGCTTACTTTTATGTCAGCTTTGTTAATGTAACTTCGTTTTAGATCATGTATACATTAAAGCAATATTTACTGTTTATTTTTTATGTTAACCATGTTTTTTATGACCCCGTGAAATTCGTTGTCATGAATAGGACTTCCTAACAAAATATTAATTATAAAAAAATAAAACACCAAGTTTGCGACGAGATGGAATGAGCTCTCATCAGCGTTCGTTTGTCTTTTACTTTGTTATTTAGTTTCTATTCCCGTGTTTGTGCTTATGCTTATGTCACAAGATCCAGGCTTAAGAATTTTGGACCCTGGGATAGTCAAAAGCTTTGTGAATTAGGCACCTTAGCAGGGACGGCGACGGTTTTCACAACGGTTGCTGAAAATTAACTTTCTTTGATATTTTTACCTTTTTGTTTATCATACATTTGTTTCATGGTGGGAAAGTTTGCAGATGTAACGAACTGCGGACCGAAATTTGAAGACAAATTTATAACAGCACAATTTTAATTCGACAGTCATGTTCTTCGAACTTCCCAAAACGTGAAATAGTCGGTTTACTTCATATTCACGTGCAATTAGTTGTTTGGCTCCGTTAAGTTTGACCTTCTTATCTTTAAGACCCATGCAAACGAACGCAACATTGTTGGG
>JAOBRG010157878.1:0-18419 GCA_027574985.1 Umimayanthus nakama | reverse complement strand
AAACTGTCAATCCTATCATCACTGCGTTATTTTTTTACCATTTTGCGTCTTTATGGCCCCATCTGGTGAACCTTTTGGGCTTGTGGGGGGTGGGGGCGGGGGATGGTTATTTTATAATTGCTCATTTTAGAGAACAGTCACTCTTGCAGCTGGTACAGACATCTTTCGAATTGAATTCCATTCAAACAGTGTTTTAACGTAGAACAATGTGATTCTTGTCAGCTTTGAAATTTGTAGTTGCCCACTTTGATCACACACAGATTTATCAGAAGCAATGCTAAATTCATAAGTTCCCTGCAGATATACACTCGATAAATAATCAATAGATACTCTAAATATCCAATATACAGAGGGAGAGCTAGAAATCATTCCATAGATAACGAAATAAGTCAATCAGAGTGTACCGAAAAACAGTGACCTAATAAACATAAACATAATGTTGTCTGTGGCTCGTTTCATTGTTTAGCATACATGCTTTTTATGACAACAATTTCAGTGATAAAAACGAGACTCAAATTTGCCTAAGAGTAAGAAAAAATGAGTCTCGGCTTCAGATGTAAATGTAACTACAAGCTTTTCAGTTCAGTGAAAAACACAAGCCACAACACATTGCGTCATTAGTTATGGCTGTTCATTGCAGGTCTATCGAATTCTGCCGTTAGAAACACTGAATGAGCAGGGAAGAAAGTCAAAACCGTGCCGCAAGTGTTTATGACCATGCCGAAGTGTATATACAGCAACAGAAGCTCATAAGATTTAGTCTTACAAGCTTCTGACAGCTGGCAATAATAAACCTATACTGAACAAGAACAAATTTATAATAACAATGTAGGCTAAAATTGTGCAAAATCTAAAGAACAACGAACCTTGGCCAAAATTTACTGGTTCTTATAAAAAAGCGTGTACTCAACATTGCACTGCAGAATCGAATTAACACTTACCTGATCGCTAGCTTCCACACGTCCAATAATAACTGTGGTTTCTTCAAACAGTATACTAAGATTCGGGATAGTTGGTAGCCTTTGAAAGCTTCATTGCTGACATCCCGTCTCTCGTGTTTGTAAGTAAGCTCGACAATGTTTTTAAGTCGTATGCAAGTGTTTGTGACTTTAGTATAAGTTCAGTGGTTTATCCATTCTAAGTTGTTGCTGTGAAATCACTCTGCGCTTAACGAAGTCATCACTTCGTTTGGAGAGAACTAGAATTCCTCGCCACATTGTGAATGATATAACTCGAGATTTAAATTTACCGCTTCGGGAAGAAAATTTCCGCCTTTCTTTGACAACATAATGCATTAATATGCATACGGCATACGGCATTAAAAGTGTTCGTTAAAGGTGTTTGGTGTTTTTAACAACAAAAGCTGTGAAATCATTTTTTCCCTGATTGAAAATAACGATTATCAATACTTCGCGAGTTTACAATAGAAATAAAATCCGCTGATAATAAAAGTTTGCTATGTTTATTGTTGAAGTGCTGTAATAAAAATATGTATTAACGAGTCTTCTGGGCGATAGCTTTAGAAAGGAAATGGGCTTACACCTAGAAAGAGAAAAAATCTCTTACTCCGGCTGGATTCAAACACATTCATCGTTGCTCTACAAACTGACTACAAGGTCGGATGGGAGTTGATCGTGGAAATAAGATGGTAGTTTGCGGCAAATAAACGCGTGAGGGTTTGGCCGCTCAACGCTATTAAGCACTGTTACATACCCGTCAGTTTTACTTGCCAAATTGTTTTCTTAGTGAACGTAATAAACTGTTCTGTTAAATACCAAACGCTGGATAATGATTTTCTGGTATTCCGGTTGACTCTCTACTCACCGTATAAATCATATATACTGCAGTTTGTCCAAATATTGAAACTGACAATTTTATCACGGAAAATTTTCCTTAAAACGGGCAAAAGTTGAGAATGTATTTGCAAGCTAAAAAAACTGCATAAATTGCAGTATATTACAATGAAACTATTGTTATATAGCTATGCTTAAATCTGTTGTTTGATGAAACTCATGCAGTTGCCGAAATCTGATTCACTCACTATACCTAGTAAAACCGAGATTTTAATAGATAGTTGTGCTGTTCTTTCATTTAGGAACAATACTTCGTCATAAGCCGTGATTTGATTTCAAAAATGATTTTTCCTTATTGCATTTTTTTGGATGAGATAAATTTACTTGAATGGTGCAAAAACAAGGGTTGGGAAGATTTGTTAATGGTGGATTGTCCAAAACACTCGTTAGAGCTCTGCCTTTTGTGACCGTTTGGGTGGACTCGAACTGGGGGAAGAACCCAGTTCTTTGCTGTTTCAGGAGGGGCGAATTGTAACCCTTACACCAGTTGGGGGGTGGGGCAGTCGCGGCGAAAACTACAGCAAATGTTAGGAATTGTGAAACTTTCAACCCTGGCACATCCGCAGTTATAAAGTTTGGTGTTATATAGATAAAACAGAAAGAATTGGTAAAACCTAAAACGTTTATAAACAAAATTTCAAAACCCGATAGAAATCAATGGATCCGAACTTAAGGATTTGCAAATTTGTTTACAGAAGTTTTAGCATTAAACTATCCTACGCTTCTAATTTTTAAAAACTGTATTGTTTATATCAGTACCATTTAAAGACAACGATTTTGTTAAAACCCGAAGTGTAACTGCAGAGTTATAAAGGTTGACAGCTAAACAACTTCCATCCATTTGCTGTAATTTTTGCCGCGACTGCTCTAAACAAAGATGGCGACGGCAACCATCCAGTGGTGAATTGGTGTCATGTGTCGAAGAAACCACAACGAGAGTCGGTCTTACTGCTCAATCTTTTATTGTTTCTACTTACTTCGATTTCTACAAGTATGATGCAGGCTTTTTGTGCCGCACTCTAAGGCTTGGCCATTTCCGACCTAATCCAGTTAAGCGTGTATTTGACCTTCGCGTACACTCCAAACTTGCCCGGAGATGCACACCCGTAGCCCCAGCTGGTGGCACCGTGGAGGTAAAACCTCCCCCCTGATTCACACACCATTGGTCCCCCTGAATCTCCTTGGCACGAATCGACACCACCTCTATCCAGTCCAGCACAGATCATGGAGTCGTGAATTTTGCCTGGGTAGGCTCTGTCACATCGTGCCCGGCTTGCGACTGGTACAGAGGCCTGCATCAGGGTTTGCGCCAAGGAACCTCCAGATGACAGTGTTCCCCAACCAGTGATCCAACATCTTTGGTTATCGGCAGGTTCGCTCACCGAATCAGGAAGACAGGCAGTGTTCACGTTTCTGGTAATAAATTAAAGTGAAGGGGTCAAAAAATTCCGTAATGCTGAGGGGACTTGACTTTGGGGGCGTGCCGAGGATCCACACAACCTGCTACACAGGAGGAATCCCACAGCGGTGGGCAAAGCGGTTGACTTACACTACTGACACGCTGCTGTCCACACATATGTCACGGTGGTGACAATTGTCACTAGTGTGACATTGGTAGTATTGACAGTATTGTGACAGCGGTGTACTTTACTGTACTGTGACAGCAGTTGGCTAGATAGCACTATGATAACGATGGCAGCAACCATTAGTGTGGCAACGGAGCGAAATCAATGACACTGACAACGCTGTAACATTACTGTACACACTAGTGTGACAACAGTGTCAGCTGACAGCGCTGTGACAGCGACGTTCATATTAGTGTGACAGCGATGTGCACATCACTGCCAAAGCAGTGGCAACTGACAGCGCTACCGCAGCTCTGTCACTTGTCATCACTATCACACTAATGTGCACATCGTTATCACAGCACCATCAAAACCACTTCTGTCACAACGCTGTGCTCGTTTTCGCTGTTACAGCGCTTTGCACATCGGTGTCAAACCGCTATGGGATTCCATTTGTTTACCCCTCGAATAAATACTGTAAAAACGTGTAAAAACCCACGCTTTCACATATTAGCCCGATACTGGTTCTTATTTATTTAACGTTTAATGATATCCAATGGAGTTTTTAAAGATTAGTCAATGATAGCTCACTGTATTTCTCTAAAAAAAGCTAGGAAACACCACTCCAAAGGGTTTCAGTACACGTACTGCAACGTATAAACATTCAAGTTTCGTTTTTGGGGTATCTTTAGCATACCACTAACGCTATATTTTTAATCATCTTATTATTATTGTTACTATTTCTTATTATTTTACGATACTGCAGTATTTAAGGAAAACTGTTGCGCAAACCCAAGAGCTCATTGCAATTGCTATTTCTTCTAACTATTAGTGCTGTAGCTAAATAAATCATCTTAGAAGCTAATCTGGCAGCTTTCTGAAGAGGTTCTAACTAAGGACAACACTAGGCTTCAATTATTCAACGGATGTAGCCTGTCTGCACTTCAGCGGTAAAGCCATCCTTTTACTTTTCGACGGTGCAAAACACTTTTTCCATGCATAAGTTTTTTAAAAGAACCTTGGAGAGTAGTACTTAGTAATTTTTATAAAGCTTGGGTTTTTTCATTGTTATTTCGTACATTGTAGGCCAATTTAAAACGGATAACTGAAATTCAGTTAATGTAAACCAGGAGATGAACAAATTAGAAAGAAAATGCATGAGCTAAGTCAAGAGACAAGACTGAGAGGTTGCACGAGATGATGTCATTAAGAGAGAGAGCTACGCATGAAACAAAATAAGGACATCTTTTCTTAAAGAAAAAACCCAGTTTTATCTTAGTTTTGAACTAGTGACTACTTTTTGATACGCAATTACTTAAAACTACGTATACCCATTTCCCTAGACAACTCATTGAAGCACATACTTGTTGAGAATAGCTGGTTTGTCCAGCTTCAACAGGGCGATATCGTGTGCGTATCTCCTGGGACTGTGGTAACTTGGGTGTTTTATCAACTTGATAACCTTGAAGTCTTGTTCCGTGCCAACATTACCAGATCTTTTAAGGGCTCCAAGTCTGCATCAAAAAAGAAATCAGGAGGTGCTTATAACAGCGTCAGATTTAAATTTAATTCAGCCATGAGTGTCGAAGATATTTATCATATTCATTGCATACAAGAGGTTAAAGAAAATCATTTGTTATTCGATATTTATAATATAGTTGTTCGTTACGTGCTGTAGGCCATTTATCACAGTGTTTGCTTGTCGAAAACTTAGAGCATACCAGAGCCAATATTTGCAAGGGCCGAGAAATCGGGACACTTTTATTAATGCTTTAACTCTCCCCTTTCGTGTGGTGTTTAACATCTGAAGCACTAGGCATCGACACTGAGGGAGATAGATGTTTTAGTATTTACCAGAGAGGTGGATTTTATGTTCGCAGGAGTAGCTTCTTCGTTCATTTGACATTATTCCTCTTGTCTTTTTAATGAACTAGCATATATACGATATTCCTCCTCCTCCGAGCCGCCGTTTGAAATCAGTTTCGACTGGAGGTAAAGATCTTAGGATATACCGTGTCTGATTAACCAATGAGAGCTTACAAAAGGTGCTATCATCCTGTTCGGTTAATACTATTTTCCATTATGGCTATGTTTGTCTGTTTTTATCAAGTAAACTTGTTTGTCTGTTATATTATGCACAGCTTCATTGTAAAGAAGTGTTTAACTCTAAGAATAGTGTGACTTATTTTTGTTGTTGTTGTTGTTGTTGTGAACTGCAACACATATCTTAACCTAAGGAGGGGCACAGACGTGAACTCACCTCACAAAAACGGAGCTGGCAGATTTACGTTCAACACAGTGAGTGGCGGTCACCACCCATTGTGGGGCCACCAGGGTGCCACCGCAGTAGCAGAACCCAGAGCTGGTCCTCAACTGAGCCTGCCAGGGCCAGTCTCCATGTTTGGCGGCTGTGCCCCCGACGATCCGCGTGCTCGGACGAACTCCACAAGATCCTAATGGCGACAAAGCGCTGTTAGAAGGTGTTTGCCGAGGAGCTGTGGGTAATGTTATTACTGTTTTTTCTGTGATTATTTAACTGTATTGTTTCTTTAAGACTCATTCACACTTGTAAGATTGACATAAGCACAAATATAATAACTTCAATAACAAAGGAAAGACAACTTCAGGAATACGAAGTGTGCAACGACAAGGAACGACCTCACGTCATTGTTCTTTTTCTTTCCTTTGTTAAATGAATTTTTTATGCTTGTGGTTGTGTTTAGTATGCTTAAGTTTATTTCATAAGTGTTAACCAGGCTTCAAGCACGTACATAGTAACCTTTCGGCAGGAATAGAGCGGTATTCCTTTAACTATAATACTGGTGTAGTTTGCTGATAACTTCCAAAACAACCTTCAGGATTGAACTCATCGAATCAAATGACGCATACTTGACAATTAAAAAGTGAAAAAGTATAATTTGAATGAGTATATTCTCATAAGCTAGAATGAAACCGCGATGAAGTCGCGCGTCCACTCGAAAAAGATTTCAGTTTATTCGTGAAATAGCTAACACGAGTATCAACAGTATTTATCAATGGCGAATTCTCTACATATTTTGTCCGCTAGTTCGGAAGGGTGCCGTCCAAACAATGGTTGCACTGTTGTTGTGTAATTTGATAACCTCTTAAAATATTTAACGGTGGTGACGCTAATTATGATAAATGGGAAGATAGTAGTAGGAGTTGTTATGTGGTAAATATGATGGTGACGATGATGGCGGTGGTGTCAGTAATGTTGGTGATGGCGATGGTAGTGATGAGATGGTAAAGGTGGTTCTGAAAGTGATTCTGGAAGTGATGGTTATGGTGATGATGGTGGCGGTGTCAATGCTAAGGGTGATGCTGATTCAGTGTTCAAATGATGGCGGTATGATGATAATGATAAAGATAATGATAGCGGCCTGATAATAATGATTTCCTTACCTGGTGGTGGTGGCGTACCTGTAGGTGAAAAAAAATTGTTTGAGAATTAGTAAGAGTTACACGCTACTGTGTCTTGAAAGAAAAGGCGGATAGCAAAGAGTTCAGCAGAACAGAAAACTGGACTTGTTACAATCTAGCAGGTAGTCGTCACAAACAAGTATCCTTGAAGGATTAACACCCCGATATTTTGAACAATCTAGAATGACAAAAGTTTTATGAAATATCGCAGAAAACATAGCTATAACCTGTTAAATATCAGACTAAGGACATTATAGGATGTTTTCAGGGGTCCTATACTTAATTAAGATGCAAATTTCACGAAAATCCCTAGAGTAGAAAAATCGTGAAATGTGACGAAAACTGAAGGCTTGCGGAGCTGTTTGCCTGAAACTGAAAAAACTGAAACTTTTTTCTTGGCCACGTATTGGTCTGACTTTCCATAAAAGTGGTAATTTTCCAGGATTTTAAGGCTTAAACTTTTGAAATTGGAAGTTTAAGGTTTGAGAAATGACCCTTACAAATCAAGCTGTCTTACCAGGTACAGTTGGCGGAGAGGTTCCTCCTGTAAATAAATCAAATACGTAAAACGTTAGCCGGATTTAACACAATTGCAAAAAAGCTAAGAACGTGAATTATAAAAATATCGTATCGGTAAAAAAATGAATACGAAACGGTTACGGACTGGCATGGTACGGACAAATTTTTCCGTAAATTTTTTTTTGACTTGCATTCGTGAAAAAGTACAGGAAATTGTCTATAATTTTTTCATATATTTACTTATATATGACATTTGCTGCGGTTTTAAAGTAGCAGGAAGCTCATCAAATATCACTTTTTCTTCTAGGCATTTCTTCTATCTATGTTACGAAATACGTGTTGCATGTTCTATGTTGAGTGAAAAAAAAGATGCTGACCTCCGCCCCCATTACAGTCACCAAGTGTGACGTCATCAATAGCGATGTCTCCTTGCCAGCTATTGCCACGAATGCCTTCAAACACAAGCTGAAAACAAAATGGCAGAGGAATCAAGAAAAAGAAATGAAAGCAACATATCATTGGTTTTTTTTTGGTAAAACATTTTGAAAAAATAACGGTCCCACTAAACAACGGTATTGAAATGAACAAGCCGACAATTAGCTGCATGGGAATCTTTAAAATTCAGTTATCTATAGATAAAAGCTAGCTCTTCGATGTAGACATAACGACTTGCACCTGATTACAAAGTAAGTAGATCTGCCCTCTATTTAAAATTACCCGTTTAGGGTAAAATGAATTTTCTCTATTATTGGTTCAGCTTTACTCAGCTTTGACAGAATGCAATAGCATCAAAACAAAACAAAACAATACAAAAAAATCCTCAATTGAAATAAATTAAAATAACAAACTGATGTGGGAGATCATTGCAGTAGCCCGACTAGAAAGTAGAAACTATAAAACTCTAAGTAAAACTGAAAGCAAAGCATTTGCTAACTATTTCGTTACTCGGTTTTTTCGTCAAGTTCACATGCTAAATTCTGTAAAAAACGTCATTTCTTGAAAGTATCGTATAATTAAGAGGAAGTAATGTTTCCAGGAGTTGTAGTTTTGTTCGTCTTCTAAAGCAATAGCATAGAGTAATAGCGCTGCGCGGACGTGACGTAACGAGGCTGGACAACCAAACCGGGAGTAGCATACAATCACTGTTACTCCTCCCAGCAGACCTAACATTCTCGCTTTACGATCGCTTCGCTACACACCGTCAATATCACTTTGTCTATCCGACCCACGTGGGTGGTGTCCAGGTAACTAGTTCTAATTTATGATCGTCCGCGCAGCGCTATTTGTTCACAAATCCAGCAATACATATACTCCTGATACTCCTAATAACTCCAATCTTTTTACGTTTTCTTTTTTTAAAAAGTTCGACTTACCCGGAGCAAACTGTACTATGAAATCACTCACCGTGGACACATCAGTGGCAGTAATTCTTACACGCGCTTCTTTCCAGGCGTTTCCTTGACTCCCAGTCTTCTCAAACACTTTATTTGATCCCACTAACACTCTCAGAGTGCCTACATCACGCCCCAACATGTGGTAATAAAACTTAAGACACGTATTTCCGTTGAACTTTATGTTCCTTAATTCAAGCTTGGCGTTGTCATTCTTTACCCGAGGTGAGGACGTCTCGATGTACACGTAGTAACCTAATGGAAGAGAAGAACAGCGCCGTTCAAATTACTCTGGAACCAAAGGTAATCAAAGACGTCACCCGAAGCGCGAAGCAAAAGCTGATATTACTTTTATTCGTCTGAGAAACAAAATAGCAAGCTATTTATCAGGCCGTAGTCAATATTCTGCGTTGCAACAAGTTTACATCTTTGGTAAAGTCAGTCTGCGAAGTTGCGCACAGTTATGCGTTCAGAATTCGCTCGGTCGCAAGGCTGTATGTACTCGTTTCTGACCGGCTTGTTTCTTACACGTTTTTCGATTGGTCCCTACGCAAATCTGGTGATGATGTAACGCAGGAATTGGACCAATCACACAGCATGTATTAAACAAGCCAATACGAAACAAGTACATATAGCTGACTTAAGACCGAGCGGGAATACAAATACGTGCAACGCAAGAATTGGACTAAACACACAGCGTATAAGAAATAAGCCAATTAGAAACAAGTACTTACATCTTTGCGAACGAGCGGGTTTCTGAAAGCGTGACTGTGCACAACTTCGCAAACTGACTATACCAGAAGTTTAGACTGGCTGCAACGTAGGTAAGCAAAAGCTGCCCAATAAATTACTCACTACTTGACATACCAAATATGGCAAAATTAAAATAGACAGCAATGCATTCTGGGATTGTTTGGGGAGGAGGTTCTTGTCCTTAAATTGCTTTCTACATAAAAATAAGTAAAAAATGTACAAACTTATAAGGACGGTTGCTAAATATATCGTGGATTTTTGAAAGAGAAACTAACGAGAATACCTGATCTTGTGTGGTCACCACTCGGCCCAGTCCCTCCCGATGGCGTGGTTCCCTTTCTCCTTGTCCAGTCGAACTTATCACCGCTTCCTTGAGCAAAGCCACAGAGATCTCCATCGAAGTTGCATTTGAAACCTACAACAGAAGTAAAAATTGATCTGCATTTTTTTCGCTTCTTTAGATTGTTTGTGTTTGTATTTTTGTTTTTATTTTTTTCTTTAATTGCGTTTGTGTTTGCAAAAATTCAAATGCACAGTTCTTGACTTGTTCTATAAACACAAACATTCTTCAATCATGCCGACAGCTATGTAATTCTAAAAGTTAATACGTTACAATCCTAAGGTTACCCACGTCTAACATAAAGCCTTTGGCTTCTTTTGGGTACCCTTGCAGCCTTCCCTTTTTAGATTATCTGTATTTAAGTGAGCTCTATTCTGTTTGTAAAATAATGAAAGAAACACATGTTGGACGACAAACTTATCTCTTGAACGTTTAGGCCTCTTGAAGAAACAACAATGTTTATGGGGGGCGGGGAGAGTTGGTTGGACCAATGGCTTCGAAATCGTTGCAGATAAAAGTTGGCCTTTTGTCCTCCCGTCAGCTTTGGCCTTGCTTATTACTTTTCTTGATAACAATTAAGAATGTTGCTGTGAACAGTCTTTCGGCAAAACATTCCCGCTTTCTTGGTGACCATTTTGCATTTTTCGAAATTGTTATTTTTAGCAATATCTGCAGCACATTTTCTTGAAACTGAAGTCTTAAAATATTCCAAAATTGAATAAAGTACGAATTTTGTCAAAACGTCTTTAACACGATTAAATTTATAACTTGCATAACTAATGTTGCAGTGTTTATGAGCGTCGACGTTACCCATTTAACGTTAGTAAACGCTTCCTTATTTGGACAGCAGGTACTGTATGTCTTATTTTAGGTGGAACACCACGTTTAGGGGGGAGGACACGGTCGGTAAGCCCCACCAAGTTAAACTAATCAAAACAAACGTTTTCCACCACGGTCTGGCATTGCGTTCAAACGAATCAACATGTTGGGTTCGTCTAACGAATCAACTTGTTGGGTTCGTCCATGATCAATATTAAAGCCACAGAAAGGAAGTGTAAGTTCACAGGGTCAAATGTTGTATAGCAGCTTAATTCGACGCTTGCGAAAAATCCGGTTCGTATATTTTTCTTCAGATACGCAATTTATGAGAACCTGTTTAGGCTGAGTCGGTTATATTTGTTTGTAACTTGTCCTTTTTTTGAAAAAAGACCTTTTTAAAGAACGTCAAGACTGAAAAGGTTTCAAAATTAATAACATGCAAGGAATATGCCGAGGCTTGGGGTATGTAGAGACCATTTATTATGCTTGCTGTACTCAGTGGAGATGATTTTAAGTTAAACTGTTGCTGACAGTTGCTCCTAACGGATATACAAAGACAACTATTGACACCGGTACATATTTCAGTAAAACACTTAATAATTATAACTGTACAGTATCGAGAAAGAGTTGTAAATCAACAACTGAAGCGTAGTTACAAGCTTTAGATTGGTTTTGTGAGCAGAAAATAAAAATGAAATTATGTACCCAGTCCGGAAATAGGAACATTTCAAGAACATTTCAAGCTGAACTCAGCTAAATATCTAAGTGCATCCTGCCTCCGCATCAACATAAGACGTTCTAATAAAAAATGGAAAGATCCCAGTGTGAACTTGCATGAGACAAGTCAGTAGTTAAGTACAAGCACGAACAAAAAAAAAACATATTTAATCAAGGTTTATCTATTTAACAAAATATTATCCTTACTTGGTGCTGGGGGACTGGTAACTGGCGGTAGGGTTGGCGGTGGTGGGGTTGGCGGTGGTGGAGTTGGTGGAGGTGGAGTTGGTGGAGGTGGGGTTGGCGGCGGTGGAGTACCTGTAGAAAGACATGTAGTGGTTGCTAAGCAACTGTTAACGAGTTTCTTCTGAAATGCAAGATGTGGAACAATAAGCAAATCAGTTAGTTCGGCCTTGGAAATCAGTAAACTGCAAGGACTGGTAATGTTTTCTATCTGACACTCTTTAAATGTTACAAATCACGGAAATTACGCCGAAAAAGCTTTTCTTATAGAGATACTTTGCTGTGGAATAATCTTAGTCTTAGACTGAAATTGCAGTATTCTTATTTAAGCACTTATAACTATGAGTAAAAAATAGTTCATATACTGGCAATAGAACGACTGATGAGCAGTGAAAATGCGAAAGATATTTAGGAGTTTTATGAGTTTTTAGTGTGTAGAAGAGTATATGAAACTCTTTACATGTCTAAACTCTACGTACTTTGAATCACTGTTACCTATTACGCTTGAAAGTACGCATATATGTATGAATATCTGTTTACATGTTTATATACCTGTATGTATGTATGTACGTATGTACGTTTGTACGTATGAGTAAATGTATGTATGTATGTTTGTTTTTTTGTGTGTGTAGGCTTATATTTAAGGGAAAACAATAGTAAGTGGAAGAACAAAAACAACAACAATATAAAAATATTTATAATAATAATAGTAATGGCTTTATTGTAGAAACCATTAAAGTGACTCTTCCTCTACAATTTACAATACAAAATTATGTGTACAATACAATGTATTAATTAAAAGCTAGTAACAAATACTAAACGTTTCACAATATACCTTCACCCCCTTCTTATAATGTACAATATAAAGTAACGTGTACAATACTATAATAAAAAAACTAGTTACCAATTTAAAAAGTTTCACAAATACCCACATTCCCTCCCCTATCACCTTGCCCCGCTACAATCTCCCCAATCTAAACTATTACAGCATTTAAAACAATTTTTTTACGCACCATGCATTTTTGCACTTTTTCATTAAGTTGGAATTTGGCCTAAAATTAGGTGGCTTGGCACCAAAAATAACCATGAAGAGCTCATCTGGTCGGGTACCCATTTTGTTGTTGTTCAAAACTTGAACTATATAACATATATATGAACAGAGCGATGCCAAAATGCGTAACCGGGATTTAAATATATGTTGTGAGAAGCATTACGTATGACAACTCACCGCCTCCACAACTTCCAACAGTAAGATCGTCAATAGCAATGTCGCCTTGCCAGCTGCTTCCACGGATTCCTTCAATAATAAGCTGAGAAGACCAATGTTTTAGTATCTAGCTTAACCCTTTCGCTACAGCTATATGGCTCAAAAGGACGGCGCCAGCTTATCTCTGGAATCCGCTGTGTTAAGCAGATGAGAGTCCTGGACTCCCCTTGGACAGGACACTAATCCGTCTCAGGCTAGACCGTTACAGAAGCTGATACTCAATCAAACGGCTGGGTTGACAGGAACAATTCGAGCAAAGTGGGACAACACAGTGGTCAGGTTTACACTAAACCCAATCTTCAGGTAAATGGTCAGACATGTTATTAAGAGCTGTAGATTTGATTACGACTTGGACTACGAGTAGGGCTTCTTAACTTTTGTAGAGGATAAAAACGAGATTTGACTCGAAAACGAGTTTGTGAACATTTGTCAAGATTTTAGTTTTGTCAGAAAGTTGAACTCGTAATCGAAGTTGTGTTGGTTTCCAAGTTTAAAAGTCTCTATAAGCTTGAGCACTGTGCCGCCGACTAAAAACTCATAATTTGAAGAATGTTTTGTGGGTTTTGATGCCATTTTGGCCGAGTTCCCAACAAGTCTTTTGATTAGTAACGCATCTTACATATTTCAAATACTTGAGTAACCCCATGTCATTATACAATTGTTCATTTTGTATTTTTCTGTGCGTCTTATACGGTTCGAGAAAGAATAACAAATGCAAATGAAAACTCTCACGGTTGGACCTAACCTCTTGATAATCTAGTTACCAACTTGCAACGAAAGCGCAACCTGTTAACTATCAAGAAAACAGATACGGTTTGTTCATTCAACCACAAAACGCGGAAAGAAGACCACAAAATTGTTTTTAGAAACGACTCACCTCTTTACTACCACTCCCTGTCAGTTTCACGTCGGCTTTCTTCCATGCATTCCCCTGCGATCCAGATTTGGTGAAGATTTTCGCGCTGTCCAAGTACACGTTCAAAGTTTTAACGTTGGAGCCAAGCATGTGGTAGTAAAACTGAAGGCACATGTTTCCATTCAGCTGCAAGACCCTCGAAATCCTAGCCTTGTCGCCATCTTTGCGAGGAGAGGAAGTCTCGATGTATATGTATTTACCACCTGGAATTTAACACAAATTACTTGTGATCAGACATTGCCAATTTCATGATCGTTGTTGAAATTGTATGAGTAGAAAACAATAAAAGTGATAACAAGTGGTCAGCGGCAAACTTTGCTACAAGAGATAACAAAGGAAACCTTAAACTTCTGTCTTTTGTTCATCATTGAAACAACAACATTTAAAAGAAATCTGCAAACAAGTTGATTGCTTCGATAACTTTGTTATGCCTAAAAGAATGTTTCACGGTGCCAACTTTAAAGCTCTCATAGTTCATTATGTGATTGCTTATGCCATTAACGCATTGTGGCTTTTCAAGTGGTAGCTTTGCGCGCTGCGAGTGAGCAGCCTTTTGAAAGAGCTGAGCATGTTAGGCCAAAGTTTACAGAGATGTAGAAAATTGTCCATAAACATTTTGATTTAAACAGGTACTTATCATCTTGAAGGGTAAACCAAACGTACATAGTTGTTGAGTGGTGTTTTCTTTAGCATGAATTTGCGTCGCAAGACAAGGAAACATTTCTTCACGAAAACAACCAAAACTTGAATTTCATTGTATCAACAATGTTCAATCTAAGAATCATTTCGAATTCCAAAAAGTTGTCGTTTATTTCTTGTAAGAAACTAATCAGAATACCATTTTCTTCTGAACCAATAGTTTTGTAACGGTACTCTGCTTCTGTTTGTATGCGTAAATATCAATTACTAAAAAGACTTTCGGTGACGTCACCAATTACTAGGAAGACGTCATCGAATCATTCGTTTTCCGTTTTACCTAATTACTGGGCATCTTTCTCTCTCGTCTCAGGAACATCATCGAAGATCAATTGTACTCAAGTTCAAATAAAACGCAGTGGCCGGAAAGAAGCAGCATCCGGATTAGGTGAAGTTTGCTCCGTAACAAAGTTCAACCTTATTTTTGTATAACTCCAGCTTCACTCCTTATTTATTAACCCTACAATAGCAGTCAACTAAACACTTTATTTTCTCATGTTTGTCCTCACTTTTACCAACTAAATCTCAACTTAACTGTTTGAGTATTGGAACCTGGTTTTAAAAGTGTTTGATTTCACTGGCTTCCAACGCAACAAATGTATATAATCTAACAGTGTTTAACTGAATTACAACTGTGTTAAAAAAATTGTATGTCTTAATTATTTGTGTTACAGATGATGCTGTTATGTTTAACTACTAGCAGTGATTAGTTTCAGTGTTAAGTATTCGATCACTTTTATTACCATCCTATGGCTTGGGTGATTGGGAAACCATTCCGTCTGAAATGACTGACGTTATACAAATTATTATTACTTATTTTTGACAAAATTTTTATAATTGTTATTGCTATTATTCGTTCTTGACTTCACTTAGCTACTGTGCTCGATTTGAACAAACTATCTTAACCAATAAGAATAAGCCAGTTCAGAACTTCAGAAATGCATGCGCGCGTCGGGATAAAATGTAAAATTCATGAAACTTAACAAAGGAACGCAATGAAGCGTGATGAGAATTCGTTATCGTTCCTTTCATAATAATATACACGAAAAAATTTCTGGACTCTGACTGGCTGAGAGCAGTGCAATTTTTTTCTTAATAAAGTGCAAAAAAGGTAACTGAGTGCAGAAAAGTTAACACAGTGCAAATATCTTTCAGAGTTTTCTCGTTTACTCTTTTGAACTTTTTTCAGGACATTTTTTTATGAACTTCCATCTTTGAAACACTCGAAAACAGAATGGAAGTGGAAAGTTGAAAACTATTATTATGGTTTGCCCATCAGAGCGAATTTATTAGTTCAATTCAAATCGTTGTAACTCCGGCGCGCACTTTGAAAAAGTTTTCATGTGTTTTACTAAAAGGAAATCAAACGACTTTTCTTGTTCAACTTAGAATTTATTTGTATTTGTAAGTTTTTAACTGAAAAAGCTCAAACTGCATTCGCCGGAAGACCGGCTCATGCAACTCAAAGTCGTATGATTTCCTATGCTAAGTTTCGTGAACATTTCGTTCAATCCCGACGCGCGCATGTATTTCTGAAACTCCGAATAGGCTAATTCGAGTATAGCAATTACTTCCTGAGTGATCTCCACTCGGTCCAGTTCCTCCTGACGGCGTGCTCCCCTGTCTCATTGACCAGTCGAACTCGTCATCGGTCCTTTGCTTGAAGCTACAGAAATCTCTATCGAAGTCACAGTTGAAACCTAAAACAAGAACAGTACAAAAGTTCTAAGTTTGATCACTGCAGGAAGGACCAGCCAATCCTTAACCGTTTAGCGATGCATTTGCGTGCAACTAATCGCGATTCTAGGATCTTCCAAAATGTTACTTCTAGTTTTTTCTGTTCCATTCCAGCTCGCTGACTTGTCAGAATTGCGAGTGCGCATGCATGCCGGGCAGCAAGAAAAATTGCTGGCCAAATTTCCAAGATGGCATGAAGAGCGTAACTTTTTTGACTAGAAAATCACGCAGCTGACATTACACAGTAAACAATGACAAGCAAGACAAACAATCCTAGATTATCAAAACTTCATTTTTCTCGCTTTTTGTGGCTACGGCCCGGTAACCAGGCAGGGAGCCACTATGTCATCGGTTTGTGTAAGAAAGTAAGAGTTCTACATTCTCCGGTTTTGCTTCGGATTTTGCCAATCGATAGAAAACCGGTTTTCTCACGAATGTGGCACGATGTTTTGTGATTCGTTTAGCTTGATTTCGAGCGAACAATACGCCACCGATCGCATGTTTTCACAGGCACAACAACATGCAAAGTTCGGTTTGTTTAAGCGCGAGGTTCGCCGGTCATTAAGCACATTGGTCAACAAAATTGTGATTTTTAACTTATTAGAAAACAAGCAATTTCCGTGAGAATCAAATTGGTTAAAAAAACAGGCAACAGTAGAGGCAGAACTTTACAAGAAGGAGTGGCCTCTTTCTGCGGTTTTACCAAATTAATTTCTGTGTCGCTTTGCAAACACACTTTTGACTGTTTTACTTTTAAAGAATAACATGTACGTAAGGTTCAGTCTCATTCAGTGATTCACGAATCGCGTTGTCCTCAACTATAAATCAGAAAAACACATCCCGGTCGTATCGTTTCCAAAGAAGGCGTCAACTGTATAAAGGCATGGAGCAATAGCCACATGCACGGTATGCGTGCCTTCTTTTGCAAGTTTGTTACAGCTTGGCTGGTGTCTCTCCGATATGTCAACTAAACAACAAGTTTTGGAAGTAGTTTAAAAAACTGTTGCATCTATATGCCTCGACAAACAATTTACGAAGCGTTTGATAGAACTAGGTAATCTGCACAGTGGTGTTTAAAAGAAGAGGAAGGAGAAGAGGCTGAGAAGAAATGCAGGTGTTAAAGGCAGCACTAACGATTATCAACCAATACATTAACAACACCATACAAAACCTATGTTTTTGATGCCAAATAAAAAAAATGGGTGAAAAAAGGAGTATTTGCATACAGGATTTCTTATATAGCAAAAAAAAAAAAATGAAAATTAACTTGCATATAAACTCTGAAGAATCGAAGGCAGTAGACGGCTGCCGAAAAGTCAGACATTTGAGCGTTTTGTGGGTCAGATTTACATTTTCACAAGGAAACAGTTTTTAAACAAAATATATTCACCAGAGATAAATATACACGCTAACAATGAGTTAAAACAGTTCATTCAACAAGAGCAAAGACTTACTTCCAGGAGCTGGCGGTTGGGTTACTGGCGGTTTGGTTACCGGCGGGAGGACTGATGACAACAAAAATTCGATTAACAAAAAGAGTAACAACAAAAACTTTAGTAACAATATAATGATAGTTATTACTTGTCAGTGATTGGTGATAGTAAAGGTAATCAGTTTTGCTATAACTCTTATAACTATTTTCATCATTAACAATAGAGTAGGTAGTTATACGTTGACGAGACACATTATGGCCTAATTCACCCATGTTTCGAAAAAACGCAAGTAAATTATTTAATCCTTAGTATATCATGAGTTACTATTTCAATACACTTTGATGTAATGAAGTAATGTTCACTAGAATGTAACGAGGAATAAATTATGCTCACAGCTTGTAATAATAATAATAATAATAATAATATAAATAATAATAAAAATAATAATAACAATAACAATAATAATAAAAATTCTTCTTATTAATTTTGCTATTGTTATCATCAGCATCATCATTATTAATATTATTGTTATTACTATTATTATTATTATTATTATTGTTATTACTATTATTATTATTATTATTATTAATTTTATTATTATTATTATTATTCGGTAGTATTAGTACAACTACAATATCCACAGTAAAGCTGTCAACAACAACAACAACAACAATATCTTTATTTGTACTCAATGCTCTACATGTTTTTATATTTGAAATGTTTAAGGTT